>JAVLUZ010000657.1:343655-390991 GCA_036768485.1 Mermis nigrescens
CTCATTAGTGCACTGCAAGTCCGATCGGGAGAGGGGGTCAGCCGATTTGTGCAGTCAGAACTGAGGTTTTTGGGCCAAAACGACCTCAAAAAAGGCATGTGCGCTAAAACATCATTAAAACTATGTTATTACACAAGGTCAATTTAAAGCACTTTTGAAGAAAATTTTTAATTTTCTTCCACTTTCGATTCGCTTTCTGAGGAGTTCCCTAAAGCCTCCCCATGTGCATGTCTGGTCAGGCTATTTGCTAAAGCGTTTCCTTATGCTCACTCGAACAAGAATGCAAAATATCCATCAAAATCACTGCCTAACGCTTCTGCAAAACAGCCTTGTTCCCAAATTATTTTCAAACTTATTCCGAGGTAGATGCCAACACAAGTTATGTTTTGGCACCTATATGTCAAAAACGTTTTGTGTCCCACTTATATTGATTAAGATAAAAGGGATTTTATGCTAAACCTCAAATTTTTTACAATTGTTTACATTTTCCTTTAAACCGAATTGAGTCGGTAATTTTAAGGGGAATTAATAAAAAATCAAGCATTACTTTATTCTGTGAAGTTAATTCGGCATGCGTAGCTTAGAATTATAAAAATCAGTATAAAAAATGCAAAAAAAAGTAAAAAAAATTCGACTTATCCTGGCTTGATTTTCATTTTAGGATTCTATTAACGTAAAAAATATATTTAATTTTCGAAATTCTATCAAAAATGATTGTTTTTGAGAATTTCAGTGATACTAACGAAGTGTTTTATCTCCTACAAAATATTATAAAGCAAAGTATATAAAGATCGTTCTTTTTAAACGAGAATACTATAATAAACATACCTGAATATTTCCAATTTTTCAAAACTTGCGACAGATTAAATTTGAGCATTTGCAAGTGTAAAATCATTTTTGTTCCGCTTATACTGGCTAACGAAGAAGCGATCTTATCCGACACTTTTTATGTTTCTTGCGCTAAAGCATTTTATTCACACCTATGTGTAAACCAACTATTGTCACAGTGTCAATGATTTAACTGATTTTTGTAGAAAATAAAATGGTCTTTTTTTCATGTAAAGTGTTATTAGCAAAGTAGTTTGTAAATAGGAAAAAGCAGTAAATAAAAAAAGCATGAACAAATGTCCAAAATGTCAAAAATCCATACTTTAGCTTTAGGTAGATCTACGTGTTTTAGTATTCGATAAAGATGAGAAATGTTATAATATCAGAAAGTACCATTGTTTTTGAGAACTACCGAGATTTTTCGAAATATCTTTTCTCATTAGAAAATTAATATTGCAAAGTATCCAGAATCAAAGTTTTGGAATAAACATACCTTGACACTCGCTGAATTAGCCTGGCCCCTAACTTTTCTTGACTTTCATAAGTACTTACAGGGTATGCATCGGCATCTATGACTGGAAAATCTCTTGTGATCCACTCAAATTGACTGAGACCAGAGAAACTCAGTGCGAAATTATCAAATACTTTATATGAAAACATTTCGTTTACACTTGCGTGTAAACCGAAATACGACTATGGTATTAAATTTTTTAACATGATTTTTTAGAGAATTAAACGATTCTTTATTCAAAAAAGTTTTATTGGCATATTTTAAGAATTGAAGAAGCAGTAAATAAAAAAGCGGCAGCATGTGAAAATGTCAGAGATGACAAAAACCAAAAGTTTGGCTTAATATAGCCTCTCGAATTTTAGTTTTTGGCAAAAAAGGATAGATATCGAATTTGTGCATAGCGTGCAAAACTGTACCATATATATTTTTTCGGGTATGATTATTTTTGACTTGCTCATCACCATACGTGGGCAGCAAGAAATTTCTGAAAGGGGGCTGCGAGGTTTTTCTAAGGTCAAAAAAATGGCCTTGAAAATAGTGGTATGGCGAAAAAACACCATTTTTCGACGTTTCTCATCGATTACTATCCATTGGCATCAACAAATTGAGAAAAAGACGAAATAAATTTTCAAAAATTGGATTCTGGGGGCATATTATGATTTCTGGGGGAGAGGTATTTTGGTTTCTCGGGGGGAGGGTGCATACCCCAAACCTCCCCACGCCCAGGTGTGCTCTATCAGAAAAACAATTTTATAATTTACTTTAACTTTATACACTTCAAAACATTCGTGTCATTAAAAAGACATATTGAAAACGCAATGGTGTCGAAACCTATTAGAAAAGCTAGAAACAGCTATTTTAAAAGTTTTAATTAGCAATAAATCGATTATAAATTTGCATAGCCATATTTCAGTTTCAAACTAGTGAAAGGAAGTGCTGGAAAGCAATCGCGAATCGAATCTACGAAGGATTGTGAAGAATCGTTGCCTCGGGCCCAAACGTGTAAATTGCATAGAAGCTTACAGAAGCTTAGCGCGGCATACGTCGCTAAGCGAACGAATAGAAATAAGTTAGCGTGTTTCGATGCAATCCGATGAGGAAAAGCCGATGCTAATGCATTAAATTGTAAAGCAATAAAAAACTAGGTGACACTAGATGCCGAGATGAATTCAAACACTTCAAGAACAACTAATTTCTACTAAAAACAAGCTATACATCAATGCGATAGAATTAGATAGTTTCAAACAGGCTAAATTAAATCAGCCGTCTTTCCTTAATTTAAAAACTCGCGAATGCTTGAAACTAAGCGTAAATGAGATGCATTAGTTAATGATAAGCTTACGAAACGTAACGCTTCTCATCCAAACAACTCATCTCGCTCGATAGCAGCTTACTAAACGTGCTAGCAAGAAAAGCCGAAGCACCATAGCTAACACATTTCGCCCACATTCAATCAAAACATCCGCCGGACAACCGATAATCTGTTCAAGGAGAATAATGGCGTTGAGTCGATCCGTACAAGCGCTAATGAAATAAATCTTAATTGGATTTGTAACAGTTACGCAATCTTATTTACGCCTCTTATCACTGCAATCATTTACATGTTATGATATGTGTATCCTGTCTGTAAAAGCTTCGGGTTGATTGCATCTAATGGGATAGATGTACCTAGATACACATAGATAACGAAGTGGATCTTTTAAAATTTTGCTTACGACAGTGTACACGTATGCAAATTTTACGTTGGAATACTCATGTCTATACATACATAGGTACTAACACACGAATACGTGTCTATCTAACGAAATTGCTGATCGACGTATTGCGAGTAAGGGCTTAATCTTCCTATCCTTCAGCCTTGAAATACCGCAAATAGACTAAAACGAAAAAATTCAAAGCAGCATTTTGAACAGGTGTCGATACATAAAAAATGTCAGGTTCAAGATTAGCAGGCTCAGTTGTCTAATAAACTAGTGACCACACGCGCAGCACCGTCGCTCCGGGGGTCAGCCTCATACCTAGGCGTGGGGGTTTAGGGGGTTTACATGCACCCCCCAGAAACCAAAATACCCCCAAGAAACCAAAATACTACCCTCAGGATTTATTTTTTTGAGAATTGTTTTGTTTTTTTGCGTAATTTTTTATTGCCAATGGATAGTGCTCGATGAGAAACGTTGAAAACTGGTGTTTTTTCGTCATACCACCACTTTTAAGGCCATTTTTTGACCTTTGAAAAAATCTTGCAACCCCCCAGATCTTTGGTGCCGCTCACCTATGGTCAGCCTAGCCTGTTTGGGAGGAACAAAATTGAGCTATATGAGCGGAAATATCCTCATCAGAAACTGGTATGCACAAGAAAATTGCATCAGATCTACCTAATTACACAGTGTTTGGTTAATTTGAAGCACTTTGAAAGAAAATTTTGAATTTTAATCCAACTTGGGCCTTCATTTTGCCATATTTTCCCAGAAAATTCCCTATTTCACTATTCTAGACCCGTAATGGCACGTGGTTGTAGAGGCGGGTAGGGGGATGTATGCACGGCGGTAGGAACCCCCAGAAGGCCGAAAAGCCGAATACTCCAACAGAATTCAGTTTTTGGAATTTTATTTGCTTTTTTCCGCAATTTTCTGATGCCAATTTATAGTGCTCGATGAGGAACATTAAAATATGGTGTTTTTACGCCATACCAAAATTTTTGGGCCATTTTATGACCTTTGAAAAATTTTACATCCCCTTGCAGAATTTTGGTGCCGCCCACGTATACATACCACCATTTTTAAGACCACTTTTTGACCTTCTTGCACTCCCAAAATTTTGGTGCTGCCCACCGATGTATGTAACCCCTTCCCTCAGTGCATTACGCTTGTGACCTGTTGAAAACAACAGGGAACGGCAAAAAGTAAAGATCGCGACGCAAAAAAATTTTGAGCGCTGCCCGCACATCTTGAATGACTCGTGAAATTATCGGACATGCACATGACGTGGAAATTATATTTAACATTTAAAATATTAAAGCTCCAGGCGTAAATAAGGATACTTTCCGCAACATTTGGCCATCGTTTTTTCTTATATGTTTATCACAGCGAGTGCGAAATTTGTGTCTCCCCCTCACAGCAACAACGGCACACACATGGGAGGTGCGGTTTTTTCCAAAAGGTAGATAAATAAAAAACTTAGATTCCTATTTTTTTGTGAGTGTGCAAAGTTTACACCAAAATTCAAATGATCGGCGGAGGGCCAATTTTCTTTCAAACTGTTTTCCCAAATTATTAGGTTACGAATCAGGTCTTAAAATTTCTTTACACTCATTAGTTGCTGAGCAGGAGTGTAAATTAGACGGGTTTTTACTGTTTTCATGTTCACAAGCATATCTAACTCAGGTTTACATTCTATGCAGTCTGATTGGTTTCAAAAGGTAGACGGTTATAAAATCTAGGAGAGCCTTTTTTATTTATTTGAAGTAATATTTTCAAATTTAGAGGCGGTTTATTGTAAAGAGTCTGGGACAAAAAATTTTTCCGCCTAGAGCGTCGTGGATGATGAATTTAAAAAAAAAGTTCTCCGTAAGGTCAGAATAACGAATCTGACCTTGAAACTTTTCTACAGCCAGTGTTTGTTGAGGTATGAAGAGGTGAACATTGAATTATACATCTATTTTCTAATGCCAATAGATAACTCCGTATTGCATTATTTCAGAGGTTTTTGACTCGTCTTTAATAAATAACTAGCAAATGGGGCGCTTCGTTGCCCCATCTGCTAGAGTATTTGTAAACAAATAATATCTTAACCATTAATTAGTATAAAAAATTGAATGGCTCTGCAATGGATCGGCGAGCGGTTTTTATATTTTTTATATCTAGCTGAGCTGCCCGGCGTTGCCCTGGCTGAACTTAGACCTGATAGCTGTATGGGATTGAGATGCCTCTTGTATTTTTTATTTTTCGGGACTTTTGATGTTTTTGGGATATTTCTGAAAAAATTGTTGGTAAAAACATATTGTATTTTTTAAATTTTTTAAAACTGTCTTTTGTCAACCATTTCTTTGATCAAATCCATATTTCTGACGTTATAGAATGGTCCTGAGAATTCTTTATCCTAAATCATATTTTTGATGTTCTGTGATGTTCTGGAAATTATACCATTAGATGGTTTGAGATGCTTAAAAATTTTGTTTGATCATAACCATATTTTTAACGTTTTGGAATATTAAAAAAACTTTTTTGTTCCAAAACCATACTTTTGATGTTTTTGGAGGTTCAAAAATTTTTTTGGTCAAAACCATATTTTTGATGTTTTGGGGTGTTTAAAAAATTTTTTGGTCAAAACCATTTTTTTGATGTTTTGGGATGTTTAAAGATTTTTTTGATGCAAACCATATTTTTAATGTTTTGGGACACCAATCTTACAGCGCAGGATATGTTATTATAGCACTGGGTATGGTATATCACGTCCTACATATCTTGTAGCATGGGGTATGTTATATCAAGTCCTATCCTGTAACACTGGGTATCTTATATCACGTCCCATCCTATAGCATGGGGCATGTTATATCACGTCCTATTGTATAGCATGGGGTGTGTTACATCACGTCCTATTGTATAGCATTGAGTATGTTGTATGACGTCCTATCTTATAGCGTCGGGTTCAACTTTGTACAATGTTCAACTTTGCCCTCATTGTAAACAAATGCAAAAAGTTGCATATTAAATTAGCCGCTAGAAGCAAAAACATTCGGATTTGTATTTTCGAAAGCCGCAGTTTGCTGCTTTCTTCGAAAGCCGCATGTTTGCTGCTTTCGATTGCTTCGCATTAAATTTCACGCGCGCTGGTTTAGAAGGTCAAAAATTTTGACTTGGTGCAAGCTCTTTTTCAGTGATTAATCATGTTTATAAGTACCCGTACGTGATTTCCTTTCAACCCGTCTCATACATGTTTTATGATGCCAGATCGTATATTTAAAGTAGCGAATATGGAATCAGCGGTCCCAGAAACCCCAGGGCCAAATTTTGGAAGCAACAGTCAATCTGTGCTTCTGCAAAAAGACAAAAACCTAAATTTTACGCTATGCATAGGGTACCTTTGGGCTCCCGTATCTCAGAAACCAATCCGTGAATTTTCTTCAAATTCTACAGTAAGGTTAGTCATAAGATATTTAATAATTGATGAAAACTTTAAAAAAATTTATCCGCTGCGATTTGAGATATTTGATAAAATACACTTGTAAATCACGTTTTTCTCACGGCATAACATCTATTTACACTGTAGTGTAAAGTGGTTCACACCAGTCGATAGCGCATAAAAAGTTGATCTAGGGTGGCTATAAAATTTTACCCTGCCGCAATTGCATAAGCGGCTAGAGGTACCAAAACCTTTTACATAAATCCGTAGTTTCCGGGTTTCAGGAGTCCGATCGAGCCATTTTAATCAAAAAATTGTAATTAGCGCCCGAGAATACCCATTGAGTGAAAAAATAAGTATCACAAAATCATCCAGTAAAAACTTTTTTGCCTCACAGACACACACACACACTTAAACACAACTCGAAATTAATATTATAGATTATTTTTATTATCATAAATGAACTATTTTTAAACTTCAGTAGAAGGATGAATATTTTTCAATATAGTATAATCAAGCTGAAATTTTGGCTGCGAGTTGATTCGGTGCAATGGCTGACGTATCCGTTCTCACATGTGGATTTAAAAAAAGAATAATGGGTTCTAGTCTTCAGAATACTAACTTTTTTATTTTTTAATTATTTTGGCCAAACCATGCACTTCATTTGACATATTCATCTATTTAGGTTCTGCAGATGACACTTTTTTGTTTTTTGAATTTAGCCTTAGTTCTTGAATAGGAGTGTAAAGAGTACGAAAATCTGGGGGTGAAAAGACACATTTTGGTAGACTTTTCGACTTGTTTATGTCTGCCAGCAACTCCGATAATGAGTTTTAAGAAATTTTTTTGACAGAAATGTACTGTGGATCAAGAGCTATCTTGTGCTTACCAGCGAACTTTTCTAATTACAATCAATACGCACTTAGTATCAGGGGTTTAAACTTTACACTCTAGTGGATGAGTAAAAAAAGATTTTGTCCAAGATTTCTCTGCCAACTTTTTCGTGTATGAGCTATTATGAATTGAATAAAATAGAAATAAAGTAACTTCTAAGAGCTACACGTCGAAGCAAGCCGCGTTCAAAAAACGTAATATTCAGTTGATTATGGGGGTGTAAAGTTCGAAATCTGAGGTGTAAAATGGGCGAAGAAACAGGTTTTTTCGTATTTTGATTGTAAATTATATCAAATATTTTGCGGAACATTAGTTTGCACATAGAAACGTACTACAATCAAAGGGCTCCAAACTGGCCCTAACCGAATTTATTTACATTCAATGGAGCGTTAGGTTCAGATTTTTAAAGTTTACAATGTGGTGGACAGTGGAAAATACGTGTTTGTCCATTTTTAGTTCGTCACTTTCTCTGTCCAGAAGTCGGGCGAGGTCGAATAGGATAAAAATAAAGTACTTTCTAAGTGATAGTTTTGAAAAATGAGCTTGTTAAGCGAGAGTTGTAAACCAAGAGAAAAAACTTAAAGTTTAAACATTCCATTAAATTATGAAGAGTATTATAAAAGATTTTAAACTAGAAGAAAATGAAAAAGGTGGGATTTCAGTAAATTAAAACAAATTTAGAGGATATGATGAAACATTATTGTTGAGAATAGGACGATCACGTGCTATGTATAACGACTCCTTGATTAAAAGATCAAAAGAGTTGGATGCTCGACTAATAACCTTGAAGCAATCTGATGTAATTGAATGATTGCTATTTGAGACATGTTTGTGAATAGCAGATAAGCTATCACCCTGAATTGGCTTTCCTGTAGCAAATGAGATGCCAGTATGCTCTGCAATTCTACTCCCAAAATGTCGACGAGTTTCGCCAACTAGCCACACAGCTAGAACACGTATACTTATATATTAAATTTGAGAGTAGCTTAGCATGTACAGCATCCTTGTTCTTGAAAAACCGGCTTATACACATGACAGGTTTGTAAACAAACCTTACTCTAGTCTGAGGGTAAAATGCAGATATAAGCTTTAGAATTCTGCTGCGTACATTGTAGCCATGCACACCAGTGTAAGGCAAAACAAGAGAATAGCATAATTTATCACAACGAATAATTATATAAGTGGTACGAATAATTATATAAGTGGTAATAATTATATATAATTATATAATGGTACATAAGTATTTTATAAGTGGTACGCGTCACAGCGAATTGCGTTTGTTTACATCAGTATTTAGCTTTTTCCGGAGGTGTAAAGTCAAACAAATGGGGGACTTAAACGTGTTTATGTCTTGTTTTTTCTGCTAAGTTCTGGGTTATGAGTCTGGACATAATCTCAAGTCTAAAAATGAACCAGAAACCAAATGTGATACACCAGTTTGTTTGCACTCAACTGTGGTGTAAAGTGGTTCACATCTGATACTTATTTGTCCTCGGGCCATGGTAGAGACTTAATTTTTTAATAAATGTTGATCGTAATATCAGAGCAATATCCAAATTACGAATCCGACTGAAATTTTCTTTACACTTTCTGATTGTGTAAAGTTTACACTGCATATTAAGTTTAGTTCTACAGCCTTGCGGAAGCTTAATTTTTTCAAAATGTTCTACGTCAAATCAGAATTGGGAATCTGACTGTTAGTTTTCTCTACACCTAGTAGTTGTGTAAAGTTTCCACTATTCATTTGTTGGTTATATGTAGTTTATACTACAAATTTATTTTACTTCCAAATGTGAGCGTTAGTGTTCCTTACACTTGATATTTGCGTAAAGTTTATGCTGAAAAACTTTGATCTATTTAAATATTGTAAGGTTGTCTTGTTTAAAAAGGATAATGCTGATGTTAAGAACAATATTGTTTCCCGCGTCCTTGGACTGCTGTCATTATTGTGGCATTTTACTGTATGTGTTTACTGACTGATGTACTAAAATCATGCTGAGTAAAAGTAGAGAACTACCAAAGAAAAATGATCCGATGGAACAAAATAGATGAATACACTTGGAATTGTGGATTGTTAAGGATGTAAAAGGAGGGGACTAGGAAAAAGCTATACAAGTCACAAAAGCTGATAAAAATCACACTTTCTCTAAGCAACGCAAAATTCGAAGTATATTATACGGCCAACAGATTAAAATAAATATTTAACCATAAAAATGATTGAAAAAGCAGCACGTTAGCTATGCAGTAGCTATGGGAAATGATATTGAGTAAGAGTCTTTCTAAGCCAATTGAATGAAATAACAAACATCGATGCATCCAAGACAATTGAAGAAATTGTTGGTTCAAAACAGTAGGAAACGCGTAAGTTGACTTGAAACAGACTAAATGTAGGTACACTAGCATGCCCGCAACGATTGTGTGCACTAATCAATCGGCCCCTGCTTTGCTTGCTATAACCAGCGCGTACGCGCTGGGTTGTGCGCTTCGCGCCCAACGATGGGGTCACTTTGTGACCCCATGCCGTTATTCTCTTAATATTTGAATTAAGAAAAATTAGAAGAATCAACAAAAATGAGAAAACACGCTGTTATACCAATTTTAGCCTACATATGTGCTGGGTTGTACGCTTTGCACCATATGATGGGGTCACCCTGTGACCCCACGCCTTAATTCTCTTGAGGTTAAAGCATAAAAATTTAAAAAAATTGACAAAATGATATACGTTGATAGGAAAGTGCGGCCTGCGGCCGCACTTTCTAGCTGAGTCCAGCAGCTTCGCCTCCTTTTCTAATTGGTTACATCATTTATTTCAAGCATATGATTGATTGGTGTAAACTACTCTTTTAAGTCTAACTTTACACCCTCATGGGTATATAGGTTTACACTTGCCAATGACGCGTCATGTACCATTGGATAGAGGAGACAATGGCTAACAATAAGTTTAATAAAAACCAAACTTCTACCCTTAATGCCTCAGGTGCTAGAATCGAAAATATAATCAACTTTTGGAGACTTTCAGAAGTTTGGCAAAGTTAATTATTTGCGCTTAATGACAAATAACCAAAAATCGTTAATTCAAATCTTGCCACGTAGCTTTAAGAACCTTCCCTACCCCCGAAATTTATTCAAAACACTCCACTAACTGTAAATAATCTACTAATGACACAAAATTAGGTTTCGGACACTTTCAGAAGATCGCCAAACATGATTACTCGCCTTCAATGGCTGATTCCCAAAAGTCGTAAATTTAAACTTTGCCACTTAGCTTTGAAAACCTTCCCAACCCCCAAAATTTATTCGAAACACTCCACTAACTATAAATAATCCTTTATCGACAAAAAAATTAGGTTTTGGACACTTTCAAAAGATCGCCAAACATAATTATTGACTTTCAATGGCTTATTCCCAAAAATCGTAAGTTTTAACTTCGCCACATAGCTTTAAAAACTTTCCCAACCCACCATAATTTATTCAAAACACTCCACTAACTATAAATAATCTTTTAATGACGAAAAGTTACGTTTGGGAACCTTTCAGAAGAACGTCAAACTGAATTATTCGCCAATAATGGCAAATAACGGCAAGATCGCAAAACTTCTTTATTTGTCATTAATGACAAATAAACAAAAATTGTAACGTTAAACTTTCAAAGCATTAGTTCCTCTCTGATGACCTTTTTCGATTTTTTCTTTCTTTCCTCCTCTACGTTTCTTTTTTACCTTTTTCCTACCTTTTTCATGTAAGTTTTCGTTTTATAATCCTGCCCACTTTTTCTGTTTCATTTAGATTTTTGCGTATCATAAAACGTGTAATCTCTCATAATATAATTATTTTTAGGTACACTTGTGCTATTGCACGCGTCTTCTTGTTTCTTTCTTACTAATAGCATGATGCACCTCTAAATCTGTCTTTTTTTCTTCTCTTTTTTTAAATATTGGCATGTTTTTTTATTTATTTATTTATTTATATTTTTTCCTTTTTCTGTTTATTATTTCTTTTTGCTCCTTTCTCGTATTAATGACTTCTTACTATTTGTCAAGTACCTCTGAAAAACTTCTGCCCCTGACTAAACTAAGTGCTTACACTGTACTTACTTACTATGTATAACCCTTTAATAACTATAAAATTGGCTTTTGGAATTTTCCTGATGTTTATCAAAGTTAATTATTTGTCCTTAATGACAATGGAGCAAAAATCGTAAATTTAATCTTCGCCAGCTACATATATATATATATATATATACTTTTCAAAAACTTTCTTCCCTACCTAAACTAAATTCAAGCACTATGCTCAGTATGTATTATAACTCGAAAATTCTCTTTTGGAAATTTTCACAAGTTTGTCAAACTTCATTAATTGTCCTTAATGGCAATTAACCAAAAATCGTTAATTTAAACTTTGCCAGTTACCATTCAAAAACTTCCTTCGCTCCCTGAACTTAGTTCAAGCGATATGATTAATATGTATAAGTGAAAAATTTGCTTTTGGAAACTTTCAGAAGTTCGCAAAATTTATTGCCATTAGTGGCAAATAACCAAAAATTGGGAATTCGTGATCAAATTGATAAAAAGCCATGCTTCGCCCTGCTTTCCATGAATCCTACTTCCGATTCCGCCCCTACTGAACTTACTTAAAGCTCTTAAGTATTTAACACCCCCACTGATTCCTGGAAAAAATAAAACTTCCGTGGCCGTTTCGGGAAAACGTTAAAATTAGGTTTTTGTGAGAATCTGGATGGATTCTCCATGTTTCTAACGATTTCAGGTAAGGTCTGCCCCCCAACCCTCTTGTCAAGATCATGCGTACGGGCGTGTTAGATTATGCTGAACCCTTACCTGGAAAGTCCTAGACTTTGCGCTTTGCATCCACACGTGGGCATGGGGAGTTTGGGGGCAGTGGCGGATCTAGGATTTCCCTAAGGGGGGCGGTACTCCTAGGGGGGGGGGGGGTGCGGAACCCTGACTTGGGCGGAAAAATTAGCCGTTTTAACCCAAAAATCGCTCAAAAATGCTAAATTTTACGCACTGTTTTGGGCCAATGGGGGGCCGCCAACCCCGCTCCCTCTCAGATCCACCCCTGTTTGGGGGCATGCACACCCTCCCCCAGAAGTTGGAATACCTTGCATTTCTAGCGAGTTTTTGATGCCATTGGATAGTGCTTGATGAAAAACGTCGAAAAATGGTGTTTTCTGCCTTTTTAGACCATTTTTGACCTTTGAAAATTTTTTAACCCCCCCTCCCCTCAGAATTTTCGTGCTGCCCACCTATGTTTGCATCCCGTCGCATCAAGCTGGAATAATTCCAAAATGTAGGAGGCATATCATGCTTCATCATTAAATATTAGGCCCTTAATAATTAAAAAACGTTTGAAAAAGACGTAATCAGCAAAAAGCCGGGCTGCGCACAGCCACAGCCTTTTCCCACAAAGCTATCCACAATAAATGCAAAAGCGCATTGAAATCAGACACTGCAAAAAAACTGAAAAAACGAAGCCTTTTAAAGCTTATTAGCTAAGTTAAAACTCGAAATAATTTTGGCGCAAAGATGCAATAAAAGAACTACCTTGGCTTAGCTTTGATGAAAAGCTGGGCTGCGCCCTGCTTTTCATGGAAGCTACCAAGGAAAACTGAAAAAAAACGTAGCCAGACCCTCACCATGCCAGGAAAATAAATATTAATGAGAATGAATAGCCAGAATAGAGAAGAAATCCCAATATGGCTGACTTTACTTTATTGGGACACGTGGACCAATCACAGATGGGCAACGCAGCATCAATCAATATTTGATTCTCCCTTATTCTTAACCGCTAAAAATGGGGGGGTACCCTGGATCTCAACCAATTTTAAACCTAGAACGGCACATCATATATCGATCGATAGAGCTTTTTGAGTTTTACATTTTTTCCTGTTACAGAACCCTTCTAATGTAAAGCTTTGTAAAGCTAGAAGCGATTAAAGTGACTTTTGTACCACGAACGTGCTATATCTTGGGCTACAGTATCCTAAGGTATTTTTTGACTCCGGATTCAAATTTTTTGCCCTCAATTACCCCCAAACACATTGTTTTTAAAACGATAACAATTATTCCTAGCATAGGATTAATTTGTGTAAAGTAAATTTTTAGGCCAAACTTTACACCCATATAACTCTATGAGTTTACACTCGATGGTATTGCGAAACATACCATCGGATAGAAGAGACAATAATTCACGATAAGTTCCGGACTACCGAGCTTCTATCCCCAATGCCCCGGGCGCCAGAACCGGAAATATAATCCACTTACTTTTTTGTAATGCTTAAGCATTAGAAATAGGGGGTACCCTGGATTTTTGCCAATATTGGCCCTAGAGCAACACTTAATATGTCAATCAATAGAGCTTTTTGAGTTGTCATTTTTGCTCATTACAGTACCCCTACTCGTGTAGAACTTTTTGGTAGCCCACTATTTTTTGGTAGCCCACCAAAATTTTTGACCCCCCCAACGATTCTTGGACAAAAATAAAATTTTTGCTAGTTTTTGGAAAACGTTGAAAAAATAAGGTTTTTGTGAGAACCTGGATGGATTCTCCATGTTTCTAACCATTTCAGGTTCGGTCTGCCCCCCAACCCTCTTGTCAAGATCATGCGTACGGGCCTGTCAGATTATGCTGAACCCTTACCTGAAAAGTCCTAAACTTTGCGCTTTGCATCCACACGTGTTCATGGGGAGTTTGGGGGCAGTGGCGGATCTAGGATTTCCCTAAGGGGGCGGTACCCCTAAGGGGTGGGGCGGAACCCTGACTTGGGCGGAAAAATTAGCCGTTTTAACCCAAAATCGCTCAAAAATGCTTAATTTTGCGCACTGTTTTGGGCCAATGGGGGGGGCGGCCGCCCCCCCCGCCCCCATCCTAAATCCGCCCCTGTTTGGGGGTATGCACACCCCCCAAAATTCAATTTTTGAAATTTTTTTGCTCTTCTAGCGAGTTTTTGATGCCATTGGCTAGTGCTTGATGAAAAACGTCGAAAAATGGTGTTTTTTCGCCATTCAATAACTTTTAAGACCATTTTTTTACCTTTGAAAATTTTTTAACCCCCTCCCCATCCTCAGAATTTTGGTGCTGCCCATCTATGTTTGCATCCCGTCGCATGAAGCTAAAATAATTCCAGAATCTAGGAGGCATATAATGCTTCATCATAAAATATTGGGACCTTAAAAATTAAAAAAACATTTGAAAAAGACGTAATCAGCAAAAAGCGGGGCTGCGCTCAGCCTTTTTTCCGCGAAGCTATCCACAATAAATGCAAAACGCGCATTGAAATACTCATTTTCCTACTTACCTGCTTAACAAACAGTTACCAAAAAACTCTAGAATTACCAACTTTTATACCACTAATAGCCCAGGTAAAACAATTAAACAAAAATTTTAGCCAAAATCCGCCATCGGAAAAGTAAACCTTTTAAAGCATATCAGCAAAGTTTAAACTCGAAATAATTTCGGCGCGAAGATGCAATAAAAATAACTACCTTGGCTCAGCTTCGATGAAAAGCAGGGCTGCGCCCTGCTTTTCATGGAAGCTACCAAGGAAAACTGCAAAAAAATGTAGTCAGACCCTCACCATGCCAGGAAAATAAATATCAACGAGAATGAATAGCCAGAATAGAGAAGAAATTCGCAATATAGCTGACTGGAACGACTGCTGCGCCAATTGATATTCGGTACTCACTTACGACTTAAGCACAAAGAATGGGGGTTCCCGGTACGCCCTGCTTTTCATGGAGCTACCAAGGAAAACTGAAAAAACGAAGCTAGACCCTTACCATGCCAGGAAAATAAATATCAATGAGAATGAATAGCCAGAATAGAGAAGAAATTGCAATATGGCTGACTGGAACGACTGCAGCGTCGTTCAATATTTCATACTCCCTCACCTTAAGCACAAAAATTGAGGTACGCGGATCTCGCTACAGTGGCGCTTAATATATCAATCGATAGAGCTTTTCAACTTATACATTTATCTCCATTACAGCACCCTTCTAATGTAAAGCTTTGTTGAGCTAGAAGCGATTAAAGTGGACTTCTGAACCACGAACGTGCTATATCATGGGCTACAGTACCCTAAGGTATTTTTTGACTCGGATTCTAATTTTTTCGACCTCAATTATCCCCAAATACATTGTTTTCAAAACGAGTAACAATCAACCCTAGAATATAATTAGTTTGTGTAAAGTTAAATGTTTAGGCCAAACTTTACACCAATTTAAGTCTATGAGTTTACACTCACCAGTGACGCGATAACGTACCATCGGATAGAGGAGACAATGATGAACAATAAGTTTAAGACCACCGAGCTTCTACTCTCGATGCCCCGGGCGCCAGAACCGGAATATATAATCCACTCACTTTTTGTAATGCTTAAGCACGAAAAATAGGGGGTACTCTGGATTTTGCCAATATTGACCCTAGAGCGGCACTTAATATGTCAATCGATAGAGCTTTTAGAGTTGTACATTTTTGCCCCATTACAGTACCCCTACTTGTGTAGAACTTTTTGGAGTTAGAGGCGATCAAAGTAGCTTTTGGACAAAAAACGTGCTATAACATAGGCTACAGTATACCTATGGTATAGTTGACAATAAATTCGGATTCACTGACCCCGATTACCCCTAAAGAATTTATCTTCAACATCCCAGCGCTTAATGGTAGCCCACTATTGAATGATTTAAAGCCCATTTTTAGGTCCAACTTTACGCCCATTTATTTCAGGTTTTCGATTTTTCTCACATATACGGCTAGGCGCGTTGGGTAGCCGGGGCCCGCGGCAACAATATTCAAAGAAAAAATTCCTTAACGAACGAGACAATCTTTAGAAAAAGGTCCTCAAAGTTGACCCCATGCTAAAGTTGGTTAACAATTATTAGCCCGTAACTCTATGGGTTTACACTCCAGTTTCAACGCGACTTATGTCATTGGATAGAAGAGGCAATGGCGGACAAAAAGTTCTCTAGCCATAAACTTCTACAATCAATACCCGAGGAGCTAGAGCCCAAAATATAGTTCGCACATGCTGAACCATAGCTACAGTAATATGGACCCCCAAATTTTCCGACGGAATTCTCATTTTTTTCGGGGGTTTTATATGCGTTGGGAAAGTTTAAAGGAAATCGACTCGATCAAAAAATTCCCCTTACCTATTTTCTTATATAGTAACCAGCGCGTACGCGCTGGGTTGTGCGCTTCGCGCCCAACGATGGGGTCACTTTGTGACCCCATGCCGTTATTCTCTTAATATTTAAATTAAGAAAAATTAGAAGAATCAACAAAAATGAGAAAACACGCTGTTATACCAATTTTAGCCTACATATGTGCTGGGTTGTGCGCTTTGCGCCATATGATGGGGTCACCCTGTGACCCCACGCCTTAATTCTCTTGAGGTTAAAGCATAAAAATTTAAAAAAATTGACAAAATGATATACGTTGATAGGAAAGTGCGGCCTGCGGCCGCACTTTCTAACTGAGTCCAGCAGCTTCGCCTCCTTTTCTAATTGGTTACATCATTTATTTCAAGCATATGATTGATTGGTGTAAACTACTCTTTTAAGTCAAACTTTACACCCTCATGGGTCTATAGGTTTACACTTGCCAATGACGCGTCATGTACCATTGGATAGAGGAGACAATGGCTAACAATAAGTTTAATAAAAACCAAACTTCTACCCTTAATGCCTCAGGTGCTAGAATCGAAAATATAATCAACTTTTGGAGACTTTCAGAAGTTTGGCAAAGTTAATTATTTGCGCTTAATGACAAATAACCAAAAATCGTTAATTTAAACCTTGCCACGTAGCTTTAAGAACCTTCCCTACCCCGAAATTTATTCAAAACACTCCACTAACTGTAAATAATCTATTAATGACAAAAAATTAGGTTTCGGACACTTTCAGAAGATCGCCAAACATGATTACTCGCCTTTAATGGCTGATTCCCAAAAGTCGTAAATTTAAACTTTGCCACTTAGCTTTGAAAACCTTCCCAACCCCAAAATTTATTCGAAACACTCCACTAACTATAAATAATCCTTTATTGACAAAAAAATTAGGTTTCGGACACTTTCAGAAGATCGCCAAACATAATTATTGACTTTCAATGGCTTATTCCCAAAAATCGTAAGTTTTAACTTCGCCACATAGCTTTAAAAACTTTCCCTACCCACCATAATTTATTCAAAACACTCCACTAACTATAAATAATCTTTTAATGACGAAAAGTTACGTTTGGGAACCTTTCAGAAGAACGTCAAACTGAATTATTCGCCAATAATGGCAAATAACGGCAAGATCGCAAAACTTCTTTATTTGTCATTAATGACAAATAAACAAAAATTGTAACGTTAAACTTTCAAAGCATTAGTTCCTCTCTGATGACCTTTTTCGATTTTTTCTTTCTTTCCTCTTCTACGTTTCTTTTTTACCTTTTTCTTACCTTTTTCATGTAAGTTTTCGTTTTATAATCCTGCCCACTTTTTCTGTTTCATTTAGATTTTTGCGTATCATAAAACGTGTAATCTCTCATAATATAATTATTTTTAGGTACACTTGTGCTATTGCACGCGTCCTTCTTGTTTCTTTCTTACTAATAGCATGATGCACCTCTAAATCTGTCTTTCTTTCTTCTCTTTTTTTAAATATTGGCATGTTTTTTATTTATTTATTTATTTATATTTTTTCCTTTTTCTGTTTATAATTTCTTTTTGCTCCTTTCTCGTATTAATGACTTCTTACTATTTGTCAAGTACCTCTGAAAAACTTCCGCCCCTGACTAAACTAAGTGCTTGCACTGTACTTACTTACTATGTATAACCCTTTAATAACTATAAAATTCGCTTTTGGAAACTTTCAGATGTTTGTCAAAGTTAATTATTTGTCCTTAATGGCAATGGAGCAAAAATTGTAAATTTAAACTTCGCCAGCTACATATATATATATACTTTTCAAAAACTTTCTTCCCTACCTAAACTAAATTCAAGCACTATGCTCAGTATGTATTATAACTCGAAAATTCTCTTTTGGAAATTTTCACAAGTTTGTCAAACTTCATTAATTGTCCTTAATGGCAATTAACCAAAAATCGTTAATTTAAACTTTGCCAGTTACCATTCAAAAACTTCCTTCGCTCCCTGAACTTAGTTCAAGCGATATGATTAATATGTATAAGTGAAAAATTTGCTTTTGGAAACTTTCAGAAGTTCGCAAAATTTATTGCCATTAGTGGCAAATAACCAAAAATTGGGAATTCGTGATCAAATTGATGAAAAGCCATGCTTCGCCCCGCTTTCCATGAATCCTACTTCCGATTCCGCCCCTACTGAACTTACTTAAAGCTCTTAAGTATTTAACACCCCCACTGATTCCTGGAAAAAATAAAACTTCCGTGGCCGTTTCGGGAAAACGTTAAAGTTAGGTTTTTTGAGAATCTGGATTAATCACCCAAAATTTTAGCCATGTCAGGTTGGGTCTGCCCCTAACCCTTGTCAAGATAAGCCTTTGTTCGCTAATGCAGTACATAATCGAGCTTACAAATGAAAATCCTGCCCTCGAACGCTTTCACAAAGTTTTTAAAGTACCTAGATAGCTCCCTAGTTGAAAAAACTTATGTTCAAACAGCCAATGCTTCCCAAAATTAGACGTCTCCCATCCCAGGCAAAGCCAGTAAATTTTTGACCCCCCACCAATTCTTGGACAAAAATAAAATTTTTGCCCGTTTTTGGAAAACGTTGAAAAAATTAGGGTTTTTGTGAGAATCTGGATGGATTCTCCATGTTTCTAACGATTTCAGGTTCGGTCTGCCCCCCCCCAACCCTCTTGTCAAGATCATGCGTACGGGCGTGTCAGATTATGCTGAACCCTTACCTGGAAAGTCCTAGACTTTGCGCTTTGCATCCACACGTGGGCATGGGGAGTTTGGGGGCAGTGGCGGATCTAGGATTTCCCTAAGGGGGCGGTACTCCTAAGGGGGGGGGTGCGGAACCCTGACTTGGGCGGAAAAATTAGCCGTTTTAACCCAAAAATCGCTCAAAAAATGCTTAATTTTGCGCACTGTTTTGGGCCAATGGGGGGGCGGCCGCCAACCCCGCTCCCTCTCAAATCCACCCCTGTTTGGGGGTATGCACACCCTCCCCAGAAGTTGGAATACTTCTTGCATTTCTAGCGAGTTTTTGATGCCATTGGATAGTGCTTGATGAAAAACGTCGAAAAATGGTGTTTTTTCGCCATACAACCACTTTTTAGACCATTTTGTGACCTTTGAAAAATTTTTTAACCCCCCTCCCCCCTCAGAATTTTCGTGCTGCCCACCTATGTTTGCATCCCGTCGCATGAAGCTGAAATAATTCAAGAATGTAGGAGGCATCATCATGCTTCATCATTCAAATGTGGGCTATAATAATAAAAACGTTGAAAAGAACGGCATCGAAAAAAGCCTGGCTCTTTTGTTTGTATGTGATACATGACACACACACACACACACACACACACACACACACACACAATACACACACACACACACACACATACATATGTATCTTTAAAATGACAGAAATTGAATTTAGAATGTGAAAATGTCAAATTTTTCGGCCCTTCGCGCCGTTTTGAGACAATTTCAAGTAATTTTTGGCGTCAGAAACTCAGGAATCCGCTAAAATAGAATACCAAAGATCAAAAACTACTCCTTGCTTTCCATGGATCCAACGTCCGTTTCCGTCCCTACGCTTAAAGAATCTTTAAGTATTTAACACGTCCCCCCAGTTCTATTAGAAAAATCGAATTTCCGCACGTTTTCGGAAAATATTGAAAAATTAGTTTTTTTGAGAATCTCATGCTTGTCTTTCAATTACCCAAAGTTTTAACCATTTCAGGTTGGGTCTGCCTTTCTGCAAAGTTCTGTAATGCAGCAAATAATCGAGCTTACAATGAAAAACCCACCCTCAAAAGCTTTATAGAAAGTTTATGAAATACTTAGATAGCTTCGAGCCGTTCTGTATATAATTATAAGGTTTAAAAATTTTCATTACCCAACGGACATCCAACTGCTTCACGATCACTGGTGTAGATAGCTTTATTGTTCTGGCAGCCATGATGTGCTTCGTCAGCCATTTACTCGCCTCATGGATGTGTCGATGACGATTCACGCAAGATGCTTCAGTATGATCGTATTTCGTCGGCTACTCCGTTTTTGTGAACGACTATTGCCCCTCAGATAATGCTGAGTCAATAAAATACACCGATTCAGCGCAATATGAAAAATCAATAAGTTTTAATAAATATTCATGATTGCATCTATCGTTTGAGATAAAGAACACATAAAGTCAAAAATTACGCACCTATCAATATGTTAAGCGGGAATAGGGCGGCACGACGCGCATAAATTCCGACGAACGCCCAATGCAGAAACCACAACGGAAGCTGCATTGATCGAATAGATGGCCAAAGTCGAGTAAATAATAAACGATCGGAGCGGAGCAAAAGACTGATAGAAACAAAAATCGCTGGGTGATAGCAAAAAATGGTGAGATGTAGTATTCAAATTTTTTAGTCGGCGAATAGGAAAAACGCGTCAATAAAGGAGCAATCGTAATAATCACGCCCACAATGTTATAGTCTATCTTCACATGTTAAAGCGAGCATGGTTACACAAAGTTACAATTGTTCTAGCGTTATAGCATTATGTACACAATGAAACTTCTCTGCTCTGTGATATAAATTCGGCAATTGCATTAAGCACTTATGTGAATAAACTCAAACTTTCTGCAAGTGATATATTGTATATCAAGTTTGCAGAAGTGTGCAAAAACATGTACACCAAAGTTAAATATTTGTCCTTAAATGCACAGAGCCAAAAATCGTAAATTGAAACTTAGCCTTTGTCGAGCTTACAAATTCAAAGTCCCACCCTCGAACGCTTTTCAGAAAGTTTCTAAGATAAGTCGGAAAATTTTTGACCCCCCCCGATTCTTATGGAAAAATCAAGTTTTTGCCCGCTTTTTGCGAATCAAATTAGTTTTTTTGTGAGAATATGCATTGATTCTCCATGTTTCTAACCATTTCAGGTTGGGTCTGTCCTCAACCCTCTTGTCAAGATCGTGCATAGGGGCCCGCCTCAGCAAGAAGCGGGGCTGCGCTCAGCCTTTTTCCCGCAAAGCTATCCACAATAAATGCAAAATGCGCATTGAAATCATATGCCACATTATGATTCTGCATGCCCTTCCGTTGTTGGAGGAAGAGAACAATATATAAAAAAGTTTTACTCGTTTTCCCACTCACTTATTTAACAAACTTTGATCCGAAAACCCTAAAATTACAAACTTTTATACCAATAAAAGCCCGCGTAAAGCGAATAAGCTAAAATTTTAGCCAAAATCCGCCCTCAACAAAAGTAAACCTTAGCTAATTCATAACTCGATATAATTTCGGCGCAAATAGGCATTAAAAAAAACTACCCTGGCTTAGCTCGATGAAAAGCAGGGCTGCGCCCTGCTTTTCATCGAAGCTAGCGAGAAAAACGAAAAAAACGAAGCCCCACCCCAAAGTTGGGGGGTACCCTGGATCTCGGCCAATATTGACCCTAGAGCAACACTTAATGTGGCAATCGATAGAGCTTTTTGAGTTGACCCTTTGGCCCATTACAGTACCCCTACTCTTGTAGAACTTTTTGGAGCTAGAGGCGATCAAAGTGGCTTTTGGACAAAAAGCGTGCTATAACATAGGCTACAGTATACCTACGGTATAATTGACCATAAATTCGAATTCACCGACCCCGATTACCCCCCAAGGAATTCATTTCCAACATCCCAGCGCTTAATGGTAGCCCTCTATTGAATGATTTAAAGTCCATTTTTTATTCCAACTTTACACCCATTTATTTCGGGTTTTTGATTTATATCAGATATACAGCTAGGCGCGTTGGGTAGCCGGCGCCGGCGGCAACAACCTCCAAAGTTTCCAGAAACATAACGTGGCCAGTTTTTGAGAAAAAGGGCCTCAAAGTTGAGCATATGCTGAAGCTTTTTAAAGTTTCTGGACCCGTAGCTCTAGGGGTTTACACTCCATTTAAACGGGAGCAATACCATTGGATAGAAGAGACAATGGCGAACAAAAGCCTTATTCCCGCTAGCTTCTACGAGCAATAGCCGAGGCGCTAGAGCCTATAATACGCAACGCACATGCTGTAGCTTGGCTACAGTAATACGCAATCAAAAACCCCCCTGTACGAAAAATTATTTTTAGCGTAGGTTTTATATAGGTGGAAAAAGTTTAAAGAAAATCGATACGATCAATCAAAAAGTCGACCTATTTTCTTATATAATTTGACATTTTTTCATTCTAAATGCAAATTCTGCCATTTTAAAGGTATGTAGGACAAATTTTTTTGGGAATTTGAGCTGCACGCGGGTACCCGAACGGGTACCCGGGTACCCGGGTAGAAAATGATTTTACTACCCGGGTACCCTACGAGTACCCGGGTATACCCGGGTACCCGAATCCCCTAATATAAAATGGAAAATTAGCACTGCAGTTATGCAATATGTGCTAAGAATTGAATTAGAAACCTAGAAACATATTACTTCTAAAGTGCGACTGAATCACAATGTACATGTGATTTGATATAATCAACCGTAAAATGTTAAATAAGCGAGTCTGTTAATATTTCCTATTATCACAATATATCGCGCATACGGTCTAGGCATATTCCATTATTCAGCTCTTTAGTTACATTATTTTATTTGTGCCGAATTCTTCTTATTCTTCATTGTAAACAAATTTAAACAAGAAATTATCTGTTAGCGACGCTTTTTTTATAATTCATTCACTTCTGTGAACATTATATAAATTTAAACTGCAACTTTTATTCACATCGTGCGCGCAACTGTTTTAGATAGACCTGCTGGGTCTTTCTCCCAACTCCGCTTGTTCCCCATTAAGGGGAGAAATGGTGGACCTGTTATTTTCGCTCATCTTAATCTTCGTTTATGCTTCCAATGTTTTGCAAAGAATAATGCTCAATTCGTAAATAATAGCTATGAATAACGTGCAAGGGGTCCACCCCACTGCAACACTCTACTGCAGGTATTGTGTAATTTTTTGGCACATTAGCTCAGTCGTTAGATTTTCTTAAGCTGGACAGGGTGGGCCACGAGTAGGCTGTGCCGCCCTTGCATAATATCGTTTTAATAAATTTTAAATAACCAATTGTTGGAAGCAAATTTTTTCACTATTTTCATCTGATGTTAAATGAATGCCTCCCCCTCCTCCTCCTCCTCCTCCTCCTCCTCCTCCTCCTCCTCCTCCACCACCACCACCACCTGCTCCCCAACCTCCACCCATCAATGCAATTTTTCAATGTTTGAACATATGTGATCTAAATGTTTTACGAATTGGTTTACTTCACAAATAGCAGCACAGACTACCCTAAGCCGACCAATTTATAGAGACTAAAAATTTGTTAAAAATGACTGGGAATAATTGGCAGTAGCCAACTATTGCAATTATCACATTGTACAATGGCACTGCGGCTGTATAATAGTTTTTGAATAAATTAATATTGTTAGATAAATGAAGTACGCTAGTATAAACAATGTACTAAATGCATGGACATATAGGTTATGTGTTTATTTGTGTTGCTGATTGAACAGGCTAGAGTAAATAATTGATATTGGGTAGGTAGATGAAATAAGCATTAAACTGCAGAACACATATAAGTTGTGTGAGAAGATGCTGATGATCTTAGTTAAAAAATTCAAGTTTTAGCTGCTATCCTTATATTACAGATACCCGCAACATTTTTGATGCACAAAGCTATTAAAAAGGTCACACACAATACACAGTCACTCACAAATCACAGACAAGTCTGAAATAGGATGTCAATTGGTTTTAAATGGTAATCAGGGTTATTCGTATTATACGTTTGAGTGATAAGTAGATCGTCAGCTGTATCCTCTCAAACAGAGGAAGAAGTAGTTGGATAAGTTTGACACGTGTTTTAGATTTGGCAATAATTCAAGTACATGACGGCAATTGGAAATGGAATCGCATTACTGCACTAGTGAGATAAACAGACACATATGGTACTGGAGGGCTATGTGTAAATGAAGTAGTTGTTGTGGTGATAATTATTATCATTTTTCATTTTTAAAACATCTATACTCAACGGGAAGGATCAAACGAGTCTTGAAGCATGTCTACCATGTCTCATTGACCTTGTCTGCTAAGCGTTAGCGTTGCTGATGATGAAGATCACACTTAAGTGATAAAAGATTAGAGAATGAATAGATAAATTTTCAAAACTTAATGCAAAAACCTGATTTCATTGCATATGAATAACGTAGTACTGCAGGATAGTTTCTTGCGGATAAATGACTGTTTGGTATACAGAGATGTGCTGATTGGCGATAAATTATGTAGCATCAAAAATGCTAAATATAATAAGCGCTGATGGGACGGTTAGAAAATTCACAAGACATTCAAAACATGCGAATACGTTATTTACAAGGCCCACTCATCTATAAAACGATTTAAATGTGGTCCGGGGTGTCTTATATTCGAGATCAATTGTTTGTCATAAATTTTTTCCATAAAATAGTAAACATTTGTAATGTCGATCTAGTGACACACTCATTCCCGCTGTTTGATAAGTGATACATAGTCTCATGGAAACACACCTGGAAGTGGGGAGGATATTTTGATCTTTACCCCAGAAGTATGGTGCTGCAAATGTATGCATAGGTGTTTATAAAAGGGGTACTGCTCTGTAATTCTTACAAAAACATATGTCAGAACCTTCAATAAATTGGGTCATTAATAGAATTAAAAATGAGTAATGTTTAAACAATAAAAGAAACTGTGGAATCGTATACAAAAAATTTTAACATGATTCTAAACACATTAGTTTAAAAGCCATTCAGATAATCTTTGGAATGCCCTTTTTTGATAAATCTCTATTATATAAGTCTTCATAATGACTGCTAGAGAAAAAGTTAATATGTTGCCAAATTTCTTAGAATATACAGATGCGAATAATACGCAAGATGAGAAATGACGCAAAAATCATGATCGCAAGAAATCAATATCCAGGACGAGACTATATTGACAATGCGAGCCTAAATCATCATGGTTTGAATGAGTAATGTTAAGGGAAAAACTTCATTTTAGCAATGTATGTTAAATGTACGAGTCAGTTAGGGTAAACATGCCGGATTTTTGAAGCCAAGGTCGGCTGTCTCCCGATTGACAATGTTCCCCCTTTCGAAGTTATCCATTTGTGATCCTCATAAAGCCAGAAAATTTTTTAATATCCCCACCATTTTTTTCTAAAAAGAATTTTCTGGACAGTTTTTGGTGGTCTTAAACGGTTTAGGGCCCAAAATTCGAGGCCCTTGCTTTCCTAGATTGGCTGAGGACCCTAGAATGTACGTATACATGCTTATGAATTTAATTATAATTTACATTTATGATATATTTTTAATTTTCTATAACATAATAATATTCAGTTACGTACTATAAATTAGAAGAAAAACGTTTTAACTAATTTTAAGTAACAATGGCGCTTTATAAATTGAATAATCTGATCTCCTGTTTTCCAAACCTGAAATTTTAAGGCAAAGTTGCACGGCTAGAAAGTTAAAATTCTGCATAAAATTAGCGTCAATCCTGAGCTTAAACGAAATTTTGGACCTGCGATAAAATTTATGTACTATCTCATTAAGTCTTTCACCGCTATTAACTATACATTCATTGCGTTTATATGAAATCAAGCTAAATATATGTACCTACCCCAAAACCGTTTATCATAACCCATTTTCTCCGCCATAAAACACTTTTAGACTTACATATAGCCATTTTATAACTCAGAATAATAACGTTTCGCGATGCGCCATTTATTTCCAACAATATCGACAACTACGTAACACTTCGTTCACTGATGCAGTACATAATCAATCTTCCGAATAACGAATCCGCCCTCTAATCCGTTTTATAAAGTTACGAAAAAACCGAGATAGCTACCGAGTTGCAAAAACTAAAGTACAAAATGCCAATCCTTAATTAACTTGTACACGGAGAAAACGTGAACAATGCACGACCCACACGTGTAACTGGGGGGAGGTATTCCCTAACCCAAAATCGAACGTCCTCCCATCCGCCCACGCAAGAAAATTTTCGACCCCCCCCCGTATTTTAGGGGAAAAAATCGCATTTTTGGTCCTTTTTTCCATTTTTGAACAAAAATTGAAAGGTATCCCCTTAATATGAGCGGTACCACTCCCAAATTTTCAGCCGTTACATACACCCATGTAACAGGGGGATGGGGGATCGCCCACCCGAAAACGGACATACCCCATTTCCACCAAGCTGTAAATTTTTTCACCCATCAAATTTTTGCAAAAACGAATTTTTAGGCCGTTTTTGGCCAAAAATTGAGGGCTTTAACCCCCCCCAAAGGTCCAGCCGTTACATGTATATGTACCATTACAAGATACAAAAATTATCCATACCCAATGGCTTCACGATCCCTGGCGTAGTCAGCTTCATTGCTCACACAGCCATCATGTGTCTTGCCAGGTAAGCGACGCTTACTCGCCTCTTCGAAGAGTCGGCGACGTTTAGCACTAAATTGTTGAAAAATGCTTCAATTTCAGTGTATCCACTAATAAATCAATGTATTTCATAGATATAAATCACTCGAAAATATCTCCAAAGCAAAGTTAGACCTTCACTCATCGTCTCAAAGCCAGAAAATTTTTGACACCCACCCGATTTTTAGACAAAATTGAATTTATATGTAGGCGGTTTTATGCGTAAAAGTTGGAAATCACTCATCCCCCTATAAATGGCCGCTACCCCACACTCTCAAGGTTGAACCGTTAAAAAATTTGTGACCCCTTCCTTGATTTTTGGAAAAAAATGTATACTTGGGATGTTTTTTGGCGTTTACGTGAATTACCCGACCCCCTAAGGAAATGGCCCCCGACCCCCAATTTCAAACCCTGACATTAATGACACTATCTCATGCGTAACCATCCCTTATGTTATCCATTTGCATCAAAAATTCATAACTTTTACTTCGATCGACAACGATAAAATAACGGTCATTTTACCAATTTGCATCAAGGATTGATAACCTGCAATTTTGATCGACAACTATCAAAAAAGGCCACAAAAATCGATTTTTGCCAAAAATCGGGGGAGGGGCTAATATAATTTATGGGTTTGAGGGGTGGTGTGTCCTTTGAGTTTAAGTGTGTATCTCGCAGCTTTCCCGTCTTAAATGAACGATTAAGGTACAAAAATTATCCTTACGCAACGGTCGTCCAACTGCTTCACGATCATTGGGGTATCCAGCTTCATTGCTCAGGCAGATATCATGTGTCGCGACAGCCGGGCAACATTTACTTCCCTCATGGATGAATCGGCGACGTTTCGCGCTAAATTGTTGAAAAATTCTTAATTTTTAGTGTACCCATCAATGAACCAACCGATTTCGTAAATCAAAATCAGTTAGGGGCATCCCCCACCCACAGTCAGACGTCCCCATCCCAACCATGCCAGAAAATTTTAAATCTCCCACCCATCATTAGAAAATTCGAATTTTTGGCCGTTTGTGGGCGTTTTTTTGGACAAAAAATTGGAGGTCTTCCCAATCCCCCTTAAAATGGCCGCGACCACACCTTCCCAAGTTTTAACTCATGTTTAAGGGGGATTGGAAGATCCACAATCCAAAATCGTGTGTGCTGCTCATACCACTGTAGTAGAAAATTTCTGACACCTCCCTCACACGATGTTTGGAAAAAATCATACGCTTGGGCCGTTTTTAGATCATTTACCCCCCCCCCTAACAGTGGCCCGAACCCCCTACCCCAATTTCAACTTGTTTTACCCATTTGCATCAATCATTCATAACTTCTAATTTTTGATCATTACTGGTTAACAAAAATTGATTTTTTCCAAAAATCGGGGGAGGGTAATAAATTTTCTGGGTTTGGGGGATGGTGGGACCTTCGACTTTGCGGAAGGATCTCCGAGCCCCCTTCTAACATGAACGATTGTACGGTTTAAAAATTATCCTTACCCAACGGACGTCCAATTTCTTCACAAACACTGGCATAGCCAGCTTCATTGCTCAGGCAGCAATCATGTGGCTCGCCTACCGGCCAACATTTACTTCCATCATCGATGAGCCGGCAACGTTTTGCACTAAATTGTTGTAAATGTTTCAATTTCAGAGTCTCCACCAATAAATCAACCTATTTCGTAAGTCAAAATCAGTGGAGGGCATCCCCAGCGCAAATTTAGTTGGCCACTTATCCTCTCAGAGCCAGTAAATTTTCGAACGGTTCCCCTCTTTTTCCATAAACTTGAAATGCGTGAGTTGATTTTGGGCGTTTAGATCATTTACCCCCTATATTAGGCTCGAACTCACCACCTTAAGATGAACGTCCCACCATCCCCCTAAGCCCAAAAATTTATTGCCCTCGCACAATTTTTGAAAAACATCAAATGGCAATTTTTAGCCGTTTAGGTCATTACCCCCCGCCCCCTAAATGGCCCAGACTCCCCCAAATTTCGAGCCGTCACATGTACGGCGCTACCTCACTCTGAATCATATATTGTTTTACCAATTTCCATCAGTAATTCATACCTTTCAATTTTTGTCCAAAAATGGTAAAAATACGTAGAAAAACGAACGATTTTTTTCAAAGATTGGGGTCATTAATTTTCTGGGCTTGGGGATGGTGGGATGTTCGGTTTTAGGCGGCGATCCCCCAGGCCGCGTCTGACATGTACGATTGTAAGGTACAAAAATAATCCTCACCCAATACACGTAATTTCTTTACGATCACTGGCGCAGACAGCTTCATTGCTCAGGCAGCCATCATGTGTCTCTTCAGCCAGGCAACGTTCACTCGCCCCATGGATGTGTCAATGACGATTCGTCCAAAATTGTTCAATTATCTGAACGTATTTTGTCGCCTACCCGTTTTTGAGAGCAACCATCGGCCCACAGATAATGCTGAGTCAATGAAATGTACCGATTCAGCGTGCAATATGCCAAATCAATAAGACGTCAAGTAACCCAAAACCGTTTGAGCT
Source organism: Mermis nigrescens (assembly GCA_036768485.1). Classification (NCBI taxonomy): domain Eukaryota; kingdom Metazoa; phylum Nematoda; class Enoplea; order Mermithida; family Mermithidae; genus Mermis; species Mermis nigrescens. Next base: position 373,125 of record JAVLUZ010000657.1, read on the forward strand.
TGGACATCGCAAAAGCTTCCTCACCTCTTAAAATTTACGGCAAATACTCCACAAACAATATATGATCCTTAAATATCAAGAATAATCGCTTTTGGAAAGTATCACAAGTTCGGAAATGTTTTGTCTTTAAAGACAAATAACGACAAAATCGCCAGTTTAAGCTTTGCCAAAAATCGTAAATTTTAACTTTGTCATCTCGCTTTCAAAGCTAGGGCCCCTCTTGTATTAACTTGAAGAACTCCACATCCCGGACCCCCTCCCCAATTTAAAGTCGTTATATGTATGGCACTATCTCATGCTTAACCATTTCTTGTTTTACCCATTTGTATGAATTATTCATAAGTTCCAATTTTTGATCAATAGCGGTCAAAAAAATTTATTTTCTTCTCCAAAAACTGGGGAGGGTAATAAACTTTCTGGGTTTCGTAAATGGTGGGCCCTTTGTCTTTGCGTAATGATCTCCGAGCTCCCCTCTAACATGAACGATTGTAAGGTATTAAAATGATCCTCACCCAACGGACGTCCAACTTCTTCACAAACACTCCAGCTTCATTGCTCAGGCAGCAATCTTGTGTATCGCCAGCCGGCCAACGTTTACTTCCATCATCGATGAGCCGGCGACCATTTGCACTAAATTGTTGTAAATGTTTCAATTTCAAAGTATACACGATTAAAACAACCTATTTCATAAGTCAAAATCTTTGGAGGGCATCCGCAAGGCAAATTTAGACGGCCACTTTTTCTCTCAAAGCCAGTACATTTTCGAACTTATTCCCTCTTTTTTAGGAAAACTTGAAATGCGTGGGCTGATTTTAGGCGTTTAGATCATTAACCCCCCAAAATAGGCTCGGACCCACCTCCTAAAGACGAATGACCCACCGTCCAACTAAGCCAAAAAATTTATCCCCCTCGCTCAAGTTTTGGCAAACATCAAACGGCGATTTTTAGCCGTTTAAGTCTTTTACCCCCCCCTAAAATGGCCCAGACTACCCCAAAATTTTGAGCCGTTACATGTACGGCACTACCTCACTCTGAAACATATATTGTTTTACCAATGTCCATCAAAAATTCATACCTTTCAATTTTTGGCCGAAAACGGTACAAAACGTTAAAAAACGGCTAAATTTTTCTAAAGATCGTGGGTCATTAATTATCTTGGCTTAGGGATGGTGTGATATTTGACTTTACGCGGCGATCCCCCAGCCCCCGTCTGACATGTACGATTATAAGGTACAAAAATTATCCTCACCCAATACACGTAATTTCTTTACGATCACTGGCGCAGACAGCTTCATTGCTCAGGCAGCCATCGTGTGTCTCTTCAGCCAGGCAACGTTCACTCGCCCCATGGATGTGTCAATGACGATTCGTCCAAAATTGTTCAAATCAACTGAACGTATTTTGTCGCCTACCCGTTTTTGAGAGCAACCATCGGCCCACAGATAATGCTGAGTCAATGAAATGTACCGATTCAGCGTGCAATATGCCAAATCAATAAGACGTCAAGTAACCCAAAACCGTTTGAGCTTTGTCATTGCAAGAGCTTAATCACCTCTTAAAATTCACGCCAAACACTCCACGAACTATATATAATCCTCCAATATCAAAAATAATCGCTTTTGGAAAGTATCACAATTTCGGAAAAGTTAATTATTTGCCTTTAAAGACGAATAATGGCAAAATCGCCAGTTTAAGCTTTGGCAAAAATTGTAAAATTTTAACTTTGCCATCTAGCTTTCAAACGCTTTGACCCCAATCGCAATTTACTCGAAGCACTCCACAAACTATATAATACTGAAATTAAAAAATATCGCTTTCGGAAACTTTAAATTATTTGTCGGGCTTACAAATGAAAACCCGTCCTCGAATGCTTTTTAGAAAGTTTATAAAATACCTTGATGGCTGCCTAGTTGAAAGAACCAAAGTTCAAAAGACCAATCTTTAAATAAATCCTGATGTATAGGCCCATGGCCGTAATACGTTAGCCAACAAAATTCGTATTAAACGTATAATGAGACATGATTTTCGATACTGAGCAGCCGAATGGAGGAAATCTTTCTTTAAAAGCCTCACTCTAACAATAATTCAGTACAACATAAGCGTTTGTTCTGTAATGCAGTAAATGATGGAGCTGACAAATAAAAAACCCGCCCTCGAATACTTTTTAGAAAGTTTATGAAATACTTGGACAGCTCCCAAGTTAAAAAACCAAAGTGCAAAAAGCCAACGCTTCTCATGATGAAACTCCTCCATCTCCCGAAAAGCCAGAATATTTTTAATCCCCCTCCTCAATGCTTGAAAAAGAATGAAATTTCTGATCGTTTTTGCAAAACGTCGAAAAATTAGGTTTTTGTGAGAATTTAGATGAATAACCCACCACTTTAAGCGTTTCAGGTGGGGTCTGCCCCTCCCTGAACTTAATTCAAGCAGTCTGCTTAGTTTGTATAAAAACTGAAATATCGCGCAAAGAAGAAAAAATAATAAATTTAAACTTCGTGAGTAACCTTTCAAAAACTTCCTCCCCTCCCTGAATTCAAGCACTTCGCTTAATTTGTATAATAACTGAAATATAGGGCAAAGATGAAAAAATTATAAATTTCAACTTCGCCAGTTACCTTTCAAAAACTTCCACCCCTCCCTGAACTTCATTCAAGCACCACGCTCAGTTTGTATGATAATTAAAAATTCTGCTTTCGGAAACTTTCTGGAGTTTTCAAAGTTAATTATTTGTCATTAATGGCAAAGAACAAAAAATTACAAATTTGATTTTCGACAGTTACCTTTCAAAAGCTTGTCAAGATAAGCCTTCGTTCTCTAATGCAGTACACAATACACAAAAACGATCAGTTACTCCCTTACAGGCTAAACTTAAGAATATGGTACGTTTGGAAAAAGCGCAAAACGAATACGGAATGTCAAAATTTTTTAGCCAAAATGGTAGAACATGATAAATTGAAGCGCGGAAAAAAATTTGGTGAATATCTGAGCCATAATTGCAAAGTTGCAGGCAACTCTCGATTTGAGTGTTGCGTGGTAGGATTAAATGGCTCGAGCCAAGGACTTACACATTTGTCAGAAATAAATAATATGGGCTGAAATTACGAAAGGAAGCATAGCAATGAAGGAGAAAAAAGAAAAAAGGCGCGGAAAGCTGTTTGAAATTTTAAAAAACTTAAAAATTTTATCATCTTTTTGCATGTTTTTTCGGTTTTACTCGATAAAATACATATACGAAAATCTAAGTTTTTGCTTCTATTATACTCAGGCTTAGGCTTAGTATATCTGAAAAGGTGTTTCAAGCTGCTTAGGACGAGGTCGCTCCCGCTCAGGTCGATGTATAGATGCTTAGGTCGATTTAGAGATGCTTAGGTCGATGTATAGATGCTTAGGTCGACGTAAATTGGGTATCTACATGTGATCCTGCATTCAGCTGTTTGAATCTTTTAATACTTAGGTCGAGAAGATGTTTGCTTAGGTCGAGAAGAGGCAAATTAAAGAAACCCATAGCTTTAGGAATATTGATCATAGACGGATGAAATTTTTTTCCGCGCTTTCTTTCAACATGTTCTAAGTACTGAGCGAAAAAACCCGCTCTTCTGAAGTTTATTTCTAATATTCTGGAAATACCATATTCTTAAGTTACTCCTAGCTTACAAATGAAAATACCAACCTCGAACGCTTTTCAGAAAGTTTCTAAAATACCTAGATAGCTCCCTAGTTGAGAAAACTCATGTTCAAAAAGCTAACGCTTCCCGAAATCGTATGTCTCCCATCCGCCGCAAAGCCAGATAATTTAGACCCTCACCCCGATTCTTGTGAAAAAAATCACATTTTTGCCCGCTTTTAGGAAAACGTTGAAAAAAATAGGTTTTTTGTGAGAATCTGGATGGATTCTCCATGTTTTTAACCATTTCAGGTTAGGTCTGCCTCATTCCTCTTGTCAAGATCGTGCATTAGGGACTGTCATATTAAGTTGAACGCTTACCCGAAAAGACGTAGTCTTTGCGCTTTGAATCACGTCGCATGAAGCTGGAACAATTCCAAAAATCCAAAAACAAGTAAAAGGAATATGTTTCATTATGAAATATTGAGACCTGAAAAAATAAAGCACATATAAAATTATGCAGCGAAAAATGGGTGGCAATCACCCTTTTTCCACAAAACTACCAACAATAACTTCAAAACGTGCATGGAAAATTTTAGCCAAACTACGTCCTCGAAGAACTTAACCTTTTAAAGTTTATTAGTCGAGTCAAAACTCGATATAATTCCGACACGAAAATGCAATAAAAAACTACCTCGGGTAAGGTTAGTTATCTGGCCCACCGTAGCAATGAGAAAATACGCGACCATTCGTCCTTCGTCAACACAACTAACCACCTCAACAGAACGACAGTATAACACTTGCTTGCTTAGATGTTCATCAAACATCAAATTAGATAACTTGTATACAGAGTCATATGACATGGTCCGTTTACACAGATAAGACATATATTGACAGAGTGATCTAAATACATTTTTGACAAACGACCCGATTCGTCCTCCTAAATTTTTATGGTAGAAGTATTGGGAGAAATACGAATCTGCAGGCATAACCCAAGGTTCTCAAGGATTCTTGGGGTTAATGCGTGCAATTGGGGCTGTTTGTGATAACGATAAATGGAATAGCTTGCCGTTTCGGAAGCGCCAGTTCTAAACTTCTGACATACTGTACCGATTGCTATATGGTTAACAGCAATTGATACATCTGGTTATGGACAATAAACATGCTATAAAACATAGGCTACAGTATACTAAACATATATTCTTGACTTCGGTTTCGGATGCTATGACTTTGTTACCCCCAAAGATATTATTTTTGAAATCGCAACAGTTATGCTTGGCATTTGACTAATTGATGAATTTACACTCGCCAGTGACGCGTAATGTACCATCGGATAGAAGAGACAATGACTAACAATAAGTTTTCTACCATTAAGCATCTACCGTTGATGCCCAAGGCGCTAGAACCGAAAATATAATCCACTTACTTTTTGTAATGCTTAAGTACTAGATCTCAGGCAGTATTGACCCTAGAGCAGCGTTCAATGTAGCATTCAACAGAGCTTACCGAGGTCTACATTTTTAAAAATTACAGTACCCTACTCGTGTAGAACTTTTTGGAGTTAGAGGCGATCAAAGTGGCTTTTGGACAAAAAACGTGCTGTAACATAGGCTACAGTATCCCAAAGTATATTTTTGATGAAAAATTCGGATTAAGCGTCGCCGTTTATCCCCAAAGAATTTATCTTCAACATTCCAGCGCTTAATGATAGCCCACTATTGAATGATTTAAAGCCCATTTTTAGCTCCAACTTTACGCCCATTTATTTCAGGTTTTTCGATTTATCTCACATATACGGCTAGGCGCGTTGGGTAGTCGGCACACATGGGCGTGGGGGTTGGGGGGGGGTATGCACCCCCCAGAAGTTGAAATACCCCCCAGAAATCAAAATAGCCCCCCCCCAGAAAAAAATTTTGCTTTTTTAGCAATTTTTTGATGCCATTGGATAGAGCTTGATGAGAAACGTCGAAAAATGGTGTTTTTTTCGCCATACCACCATTTTTAAGGCCATTTTTGACCTTTAAAAATTTTTTCACCCCCCCCCCAGAAATTTTTTAATTCCCCCCCAGAATTTTGGTGCTGCCCACCTATGGTAGTCGGGGATCGCGGCAACAATATTCAAAGAAAAATTCCTTAACGAACGAGACAATCTTGAGAAAAGGGTCCTCAAAGTTGACCCCATGCTAAAGTTGGTTAACAATTATTAGCCCGTATCTCTATGGGTTTACACTCTATTTCAACGATACTTATTTCATTAGATAGAAGAGGCAATGGCGGGCAAAAAGTTCTCTAGCCATAAACTTCTACAATTAATACCCGAGGAGCTAGAGCCCAAAATATAGTTCAAACATTTCAGACACTTTCAGAAGATCGACAAACATAATTATTCGCCTTTAACGGCTGATTCCCAAAAATCGTAAATTTAAAGTTTGCAACCCCCAAAATTTATTCGAAACACTCCACTAACTATAAATAATCTTTTATTGACAAAAAAAGGTTTCAGATACTTTCAGAAGATCGCCAAACATTATTATTCACCTTTAATTTCTTATTCCCGAAAATTAAAAATTTAAACTTCGCCACATAGCTATATCCCTACCCCCATAATTTATTCAAAACACTCCACTAACTATAAATAATCTTTTAATGAGAAAACAATTACGTTTGGGGACTTTTCAGAAGAACGTCAAACTGAACTATTCTCCAATAACGGCAAGATCGCAAAACTTCATTATTTGTCATTAATGACAAATAAACAAAAATCGTAACTTAAAATTTTCAAAGAATCACTTCCTCTCTGATGACCTCTTTCGATTTTTTCTTCTCTTTCCTCTCCTATGTTTCTTTTTTACCTTTTTCTTACCTTTTTTATGTTTTCGTTCTATAATCCTGCCCACTTTTTCTGTTTCATTTAGATTTTTGCGCGTCATAAAACGTGTAATCTCTCATAATATAATTATTTTTAGGTTCACTTAGGCTATTGCACGCGTCCTTTTTGTTTCTTTCTTACTAATAGCATGAAGCTATCTGTCTTTCTTTCTTCTCGTTTTTCAATATTTGCATGTTTATTTATTTATTTATTTACTGTTTTTTCCTTTTTTCTCATCATAATTTACCTCTGAAAAACTTCCGCCCCTGACTAAACTAAGTGCTTGCACTTTACTTACTTACTATGTATTGTAAATGAGAAGCCTAAAAACTGGGCAGGAATTCATGATTAAATTGATGAAAAGCCATGCACCGCCCTGCTTTCCATGAATCCTACTTCTGTTTCCGCCCCTACTGAATCTAATTAAAGCTGTCAAGTATTTAACACCCCCTCTGATTTTCCGCGGCCGTTTCGGGAAAACATTAAAAAGTTAGGTTTTTTGAGAATCTGGATTAATCACCCAAAATTTTAGCCATGTCAGGTTGGGTCTGCCCCTAACCCTTGCCAAGGTAAGCCTTTGTTCGCTAATGCAGTACATAATCGAGCTTACAAATGAAAATATGCCCTCAAACGCTTTTCACAAAGTTTTTAAAGTACCTAGATAGCTCTCTAGTTGAAAATGTTCAAAAAGCCAATGCTTCCCAAAATTGGACGTCTCCCATCCAACGCAAAGCCAGAAAATTTTTGACTCCCCCAATTCTAAGACAAAAATAAAATTTTTGCCCGTTTTTGGAAAACGTTGAAAGAATTAGGTTTTCGTGAGAATTTTCTGTTTTGGTGTGCCTCCCCCAAACCCTCTTGTCAAGATCATGCGCACGGACCTGTCAGATTATGCTGAACCCTTACCTAAAAAGTCTTAGACTTTGCGCTTTGCATCCACACGTGGGCATGGGGGGATTTGGGGGCAGTGGCGGATCTAAGATTTCCCTAAGAGGGGCGGTATCCCTAAGGGGGCGGAACCCTGACTTGGGCGGAAATATCCGCCGTTTTAACCCAAAAATCGCTAAAAATCGCTCAAAAATGCTTTATTTTGCGCACTACTTTGGCCGATGGGGGGGCGGCCGTCCCCCACCCTCCTAAATCCGCCCCTGTTTGGGGGTATGCACACCCTCCCCAGAAGTTGGAATACCTTGCATTTATAGCGAGTTTTTGATGCCATTGGATAGTGCTTGATGAAAAACGTCTAAAAATGGTGTTTTTTGCCATACAACCACTTTTTAGACCATTTTTGACCTTTTAAAATTTTTTAACCCTTCCCCCCTCAGAATTTTCGTGCTGCTCACCTATGTTTGCATCTTGTCGCATTAAGCTGGAATAATTCCAAAATGTAGGAGGCATATCATGCTTCATCAATAAATATTGGGCCCTTAATAATTAAAAAACGTTTGAAAAAGACGTAATCAGCAAAAAGCCGGGCTGCGCACAGCCTTTTTCCCACAAAGCTATCCACAATAAATGCATAAGCGCATTGAAATCAGACACTGCAAAAAAAAACTGAAAAAACGAAGCCTTTTAAAGCTTATTAGCTAAGTTAAAACTCGAAATAATTTCGGCGCAAAGATGCAATAAAAAGAACTACCTTGGCTTAGCTTTGATGAAAAGCTGGGCTGCGCCCTGCTTTTCATGGAAGCTACCAAGGAAAACTGAAAAAAACGTAGCCAGACCCTCACCATGCCAGGAAAATAAATATTAATGAGAATGAATAGCCAGAATAGAGAAGAAATCGCAATATGGCTGACTTTACTTTATTGGGACACGTGGACCAATCACAGATGGGCAACGCAGCATCAATCAATATTTGATTCTCCCTTATTCTTAACCGCTAAAAATGGGGGTACCCTGGATTTCAACCAATTTTAAACCTAGAGCGGCACATCATATATCGATCGATAGAGCTTTTTGAGTTTTACATTTTTTCCTGTTACAGTACCCTTCTAATGTAAAGCTTTGTAAAGCTAGAAGCGATTAAAGTGACGTTTGTACCACGAACGTGCTATATCTTGGGCTACAGTATCCTAAGGTATTTTTTGACTCCGGATTCAAATTTTTTGCCCTCAATTACCCCCAAGCACATTGTTTTTAAAACGATAACAATTATTCTTAGCATAGGATTAATTTGTGTAAATTAAATGTTTAGGCCAAACTTTACACCCATATAACTCTATGAGTTTACACTCAATGGTATTGCGAAACATACCATCGGATAGAGGAGACAATAATTCACGATAAGTTTAGGACTACCGAGCTTCTACCCCCAATGCCCCGGGCGCCAGAACCGGAAATATAATCCACTTACTTTTTTGTAATGCTTAAGCACTAGAAATAGGGAGCACCCTGGATTTTTGCCAATATTGGCCCTAGAGCAACACTTAATATGTCAATCAATAGAGCTTTTTGAGTTGTCATTTTTGCTCATTACAGTACCCCTACTCGTGTAGAACTTTTTGGAGTTAGAGGCGATCAAAGTTGCTTTTGGACAAAAAACGTGCTATAACATAGGCTACAGTACACCAAGGTATATTTTTGATAAGAAATTCGGATTAGGCGTCGCCGATTACCCCCAATGTATTTATTTTCAACATTACAACGCTTAATGATAGCCCAATATTGAATGATCTAAAGCCCATTTTTAGGTCCAACTTTACGCCCATTTATTTCAGGTTTTCGACTTTTCTCACATATACGGCTAGGCGCGTTGGGTAGCCGGGGCCCGCGGCAACAATATTCAAAGAAAAAATTCCTTAACGAACGAGACAATCTTTAGAAAAAGGTCCTCAAAGTTGACCCCATGCTAAAGTTGGTTAACAATTATTAGCCCGTAACTCTATGGGTTTACACTCAGTTTCAACGCGACTTATGTCATTGGATAGAAGAGGCAATGGCAAACAAAAAGTTCTCTAGCCATAAAATTCTACAATCAATACCCGAGGAGCTAGAGCCCAAAATATAGTTCGCACATGCTGAACCATACCTACAGTAATATGGACCCCCAATTTTTCCGACGGATTTCTCATTTTTTTCGGGGGTTTTATATGCGTTGGGAAAGTTTAAAGAAAATCGACACGATCAAAAAATTCCCCTTACCTATTTTCTTATATAGTAACCAGCGCTTACGCGCTGGGTTGTGCGCTTCGCGCCCAACGCTGGGGTCACTTCGTGACCCCATGCGCTTCGCGCTTCATGGGGTTACTTGGTTACGCACTGGGTTGTGTTCTTTGCGCCCTACAATGGGGTCACTTTGTGACCCCATGTGGTTATTGTCTTGATATTTAAATTAAAAGAACTGACAAAAATGAGAAATTGCAATGACCATGCATTTTAATTAATTTCAGATTTTGAATTTATTTTAAATTCTAGTGATATATGTTAAATAATAGGAAAGTGCGGCCTGCGGCCGCACTTTCTAGCTGAGTCCAGCAGCTTCGCCTCCTTTCCTAATTGGTTACATCATTTATTTCAAGCATATGATTAATTGCTGTAAACTACTCTTTTGAGTCAAACTTTACACCCTCATGAGTCTATAGGTTTACACTTACCAATGACGCGTCATCATTGGATAGAGGAGACAATGGCTAACAATAAGTTCAATACCACCAAGCTTCTACCCTTAATGCCTCAGGCGCTAGAATCGAAAATATAATCAACTTTTGGAGACTTTCAGAAGTTTGGCAAAGTTAATTATTTGCGCTTAATGACAAATAAAAAAATCGTAAATTTAAACCTTGCCACGTAGCTTTGAGAACCTTCCCTACCCCCGAAATTTATTCAAAACACTCCACTATTTGAAAATAATCTATTAATGACGAAAAATTAGGTTTCGGACGCTTTCAGAAGATCGCCAAACATGATTATTCGCCTTTAATGGCTGATTCCCAAAAATCGTAAATTTAAACTTTGCCACATAGCTTTGAAAACCTTCCCAACCCCCAAAATTTATTGGAAACACTCCACTAACTATAAATAATCCTTTATTGACAAAAAACATAATTATTGACCTTCAATGGCTTATTCCCGAAAATCGTAAGTTTAAACTTCGCCACATAGCTTTAAAAACTTTCCCTTCCCCCATAATTTATTCAAAACACTCCACTAAGTATAATTAATCTTTTAATGACGAAAAAATTACGTTTGGGAACCTTTCAGAAGAACGTCAAACTGAATTATTCGCCAATAATGGCAAATAACGGCAAGATCGCAAAACTTCTTTATTTGTTATTAATGACCAATAAACAAAAATCGTAACTTTAAACTTTCAAAGCATTAGTTCCTCTCTGATGACCTTTTTCGGTTTTTTCTTCTCTTTCCGCTTCTACGTTTCTTTTTTACCCTTTTCTTACCTTTTTCATGCAAGTTTTCGTTCTATAATCCTGCCCACTTTTTCTGTATCATTTAGATTTTTGCGCGTCATAAAACGTGTAATCTCTCATAATATAATTATTTTTAGGTACACTTAGGCGATTGCACGCGTCCTTTTTGTTTCTTTCTTACTAATAGCATGTTGCAACTCTACATCTGTCTTTCTTTCTTCTCTTTTTTCCAATATTGGCATGTTTATCTATTTATTTATTTATTTACTTTTTTCCTTTTTCTCTTTATAATTTCTTTTTGCTCCTTTCTCGTATTAATGACTTCTTACTATTTGTCAAGTACCTCTAAAAAACTTCCGCCCCTGACTAAACTAAGGCTTGCACTGTACTTACTTACTATGTATAATCCTTTAAAAAGTATAAAATTCGCTTTTGGAAACTTTCAGATGTTTGTCAAAGTTAATTATTTGCCCTTATTGGCAATGGAGCAAAAATCGTAAATTTAAAGTACGCCAGCTACATATATATACTTTTAAAAAGTTTCTTCCCTACCTAAACTAAATTCAAGCACTAGGCTTAGTACGTATTATAACTCGAAAATACGCTTTTGGAAACTTTCACAAGTTTGTCTCAAACTTCATTAATTGTCCTTAATGGCAATTAACCAAAGATCGTTAATTTAAACTTTGCCAGTTACCATTCAAAAACTTCCTTCGCTCCCTAAACCTAATTCAAGCGATATGATTAATATGTATGAGTGAAAAATTTGCTTTTGGAAACTTTCAGAAGTTCGCAAAATTTATTGCCATTAGTGGCAAATAACCAAAAATAGGGAATTCATGATTAAATTGATGAAAAGCCATGCTCCGCCCAGCTTTCCATGAATCCTATTTCCGTTTCCGCCCCTACTGAACCTACTTAAAGCTCTTAAGTATTTAACACCCCCTCTAATTCTTGGAAAAAATTAAACTTCCGCGGCCGTTTCGGGAAAAGATTAAAAAGTTAGGTTTTTTGAGAATCTGGATTAATCACCCAAAATTTTAGCCATGTCAGGTCGGGTCTGCCCCTAACCCTTGTCAAGATAAGCCTTTGTTCGCTAATGCAGTACATAAACGAGCTTACAAATGAAAATCCTGCCCTCGAACTCTTTTCACAAAGTTTTTAAAGTTCCTAGATAGCTCCCTAGTTGAAAAAACTTATGTTCAAACAGCCAATGCTTCCCAAAAGTAGACGTCTCCCATCCCAGGCAAAGCCAGAAAATTTTTGACCCCCCCCAACGATTCTTGGACAAAAATAAAATTTTTGCCCGTTTTTGGAAAACGTTGAAAAAATAAGGTTTTTGTGAGAATCTGGATGGATTCTCCATGTTTCTAACCATTTCAGGTTCGGTCTGCCCCCCCAACCCTCTTGTCAAGATCATGCGTACGGGCCTGTCAGATTATGCTGAACCCTTACCTGAAAAGTCCTAAACTTTGCGCTTTGCATCCACACGTGTTCATGGGGAGTTTGGGGGCAGTGGCAGATCTAGGATTTCCCTAAGGAGGGCGGTACCCCTAAGGGTGGGGCGGAACCCTGACTTGGGCGGAAAAATTAGCCGTTTTAACCCAAAATCCCTCAAAAATGCTTAATTTTGCGCACTGTTTTGGGCCAATGGGGGGGGCAGCCGCCCCCCGCCCCCATCCTAAATCCGCCCCTGTTTGGGGGTATGCACACCCCCCAAAATTCAATTTTTGAAATTTTTTTTGCTCTTCTAGCGAGTTTTTGATGCCATTGGCTAGTGCTTGATGAAAAACGTCGAAAAATGGTGTTTTTTCGCCATACAATAACTTTTAAGACCATTTTTTTACCTTTGAAAATTTTTTAACCCCCTCCCCATCCCTCAGAATTTTGGTGCTGCCCATCTATGTTTGCATCCCGTCGCATGAAGCTAAAATAATTCCAGAATCTAGGAGGCATATAATGCTTCATCATAAAATATTGGGACCTTAAAAATTAAAAAAACATTTGAAAAAGACGTAATCAGCAAAAAGCGGGGCTGCGCTCAGCCTTTTTTCCGCGAAGCTATCCACAATAAATGCAAAACGCGCATTGAAATACTCATTTTCCTACTTACCTGCTTAACAAACAGTTACCAAAAAACTCTAGAATTACCAACTTTTATACCACTAAAAGCCCAGGTAAAACAATTAAACAAAAATTTTAGCCAAAATCCGCCATCGGAAAAGTAAACCTTTTAAAGCATATCAGCAAAGTTTAAACTCGAAATAATTTCGGCGCGAAGATGCAATAAAAATAACTACCTTGGCTCAGCTTCGATGAAAAGCAGGGCTGCGCCCTGCTTTTCATGGAAACTACCAAGGAAAACTGCAAAAAAATGTAGTCAGACCCTCACCATGCCAAGAAAATAAATATCAACGAGAATGAATAGCCAGAATAGAGAAGAAATTCCAATATAGCTGACTGGAACGACTGCTGCGCCAATTGATATTCGATACTCACTTACGCTTAAGCACAAAGAATTGGGGGTTCCCCGGTGCGCCCTGCTTTTCATGGAAGCTACCAAGGAAAACTGAAAAAAACGAAGCCAGACCCTTACCATGCCAGGAAAATAAATATCAATGAGAATGAATAGCCAGAATAGAGAAGAAATTCCAATATGGCTGACTGGAACGACTGCAGCGTCGTTCAATATTTCATACTCCCTCACGCTTGAGCACAAAGAATTGGGGGTACCCCGGATCTCGGCTACAGGGGCGCTTAATATATCAATTGATAGAGCTTTTCAACTTATACATTTATCTCCATTACAGCACCCTTCTAATGTAAAGCTTTTTTGAGCTAGAAGCGATTAAAGTGGATTCTGAACCACAACGTGCTATATCATGGGCTACAGTACCCTAAGGTATTTTTTGACTCCGGATTCTATTTTTTCGACCTCAATTATCCCCAAATACATTGTTTTCAAAACAGTAACAATCAACCCTAGAATATAATTAGTTTTTATAAAGTTAATTTTTTTGCCAAACCTTACACCAATTTAAGTCTATGGGTTTACACTCCCCAGTGACGCATAATGTACCATCGGATAGAGGAGACAATGATGAACAATAAGTTCAATACCACCGAGCTTCTACTCTCGATGCCCCGGGCGCTAGAACCGAATATATAATCCTCTCACTTTTTGTAATGCTTAAGCACGAAAAAAGGAGGGGGTATTCTGGATTTTACCCAATATTGACCCTAGAACGGCACTTAATATGTCAATCGATAGAGCTTTTAGAGTTGTACATTTTTGCCCCATTACAGTACCCCTACTTGTGTAGAACTTTTTGGAGTTAGAGGCGATCAAAGTAGCTTTTGGACAAAAAACGTGCTATAACATAGGCTACAGTATACCTATGGTATAGTTGACAATAAATTCGGATTCACTGACCCCGATTACCCCTAAAGAATTTATCTTCAACATCCCAGCGCTTAATGGTAGCCCACTATTGAATGATTTAAAGCCCATTTTTAGGTCCAACTTTACACCCATTTATTTCAGGTTTTTGATTTTTCTCACATATACGGCTAGGCGCGTTGGGTAGCCGGGGCCCGCGGCAACAATATTCAAAGAAAAAATTCCTTAACGAACGAGACAATCTTTAGAAAAAGGTCCTCAAAGTTGACCCCATGCTAAAGTTGGTTAACAATTATTAGCCCGTAACTCTATGGGTTTACACTCCATTTAAATATGACTTATGTCATTGGATAGAAGAGGCAATGGCGAACAAAAAGTTCTCTAGCCATAAACTTCTACAGTCAATACCCGAGGAGCTAGAGCCCAAATTATAGTTCGCACATGCTGAAACATAGCTACAGTAATATGGACCCCCAATTTTTCTGACGGAATTCTCATTTTTTTGGGGGGTTTTATATGCGTTGGGAAAGTTTAAAGAAAATCGATTCGATCAAAAAATTCCCCTTACCTATTTTCTTATATAGTAACCAGCGCTTACGCGCCGGGTTGTGCGCTTCGCGCCCAACGATGGGGTCACTTTGTGACCCCATGCGCTTCGCGCTTCATGGGGTTACTTGGTTACGCACTGGGTTGTGTGCTTTGTGCCAAACAATGGGGAATTTGTTTTAAATACTTCTGATATATGTTAAAAAAGGAAAGTGCGGCCTGCGGCCGCACTTTCTAGCTGAGTCCAGCAGCTTCGCCTTCTTTTCTCATTAGTTGCAGTAATTTTATATTTGTCAGGCTGATAGTTTTTGAACAAATTGTTTTTTTAGAAGTTTCAAAATAACTGCAGAAATGAAAGCCTACATTCATGGATAGCAGCTAAATTGGGGGGCTCCATACTGCAAATGCTTCGTTGTGCTTTTTCATTGATTGCACCCTTTTATGGAAGGAAGACATAGTGCACCTTCCCAATATGCCTCGTGGTATCTATTTCATAGCTTCACAAATTCCACAAATAATGATTTAGCTCTTGACAGCTTTATGTTCTATCTTACCGCACTAATAAAAATCATGTGAAATTTCAGATGAATCAAAGCAGAAAAAGAACAAATAAGATCAAAGTGGGAAGCAAATCCAATACTGAACCGAATCAGTGGATTAAGTTTGACAACGAATACGTGCTGCGAATAGTTTGACCTGCTTATTTGAATAATGTTCTATTAATGTTCACTTGTAGCTCCTATATTTTGATATGTTCATATGTCGATTCATGCATGAACTGCATAAGAGTTCCAGGGATAGTCAGCATCACACCTGGGCGTGGGGGTTTCGGGGGGTATGCACCCCCCAGAAACCAAAATACCCCCACCCAGAATTCAATTTTTGAAAATTTTTTTCGTTTTTTTCGCAATTTTTTGATGCCAATGGACAGTGCTTGATGAGAAACGTCGAAAAATGGTGTTTTTATCGCCATACCACCATTTTTAAGGCCATTTTTTGACCTTTAAAAAAATCTTGCACCCCCCCCCCAGAATTTTCTTGCTGCCCACGTACGCACGAACAATGCAAACAAAATCATAGAGGAATATTTGTAGGAACATTCTTAATGCGTCGGTAAAATTGGAAAACCCAACATTTTCAGTTTCTGTTAATTGCTTCTTTTAATCTTGAAAAACTGGACGTGGTAGTATTGGGGTATGCACCTCCAGAAACAAAAAGTACCCCTCAAATTAAATGTTTTTATAGTTTGTTTTTGTTTTGCAATTTTTTGACGCCAATGGATATTGCTCGATGAGAAACGTTGAAAAAGGTTGTGTTTTTGCTATACCACTATTTTGGCCATTTTTTGTCATTTGTAAAAATCTTGCACCGCCGCCAACCAATGACCACAAGCCGAAAGCGATTTAAACGTTGATACTAACGTATTCTAAACCATGAGCACAATTCAGCACACATGTACCAACTGAAGAAAATATTAAGTAAAACACTATTGAAAATGAATCGCACACGCTGCTTATATTTCCGCTGGTTGGAATTGATTTTGAAGAAATACCACCGCAAATCGCTTAGAACCTCCACACTGCAGCATCCTAAAAGCAAATAAGATATTTATAAAATTTAAATTTATTAGTTTACTGCATTACGTTCTACCATGTTGTATTGGATTTCACAATATATTATTAGGTTAGTAATATTTAAAACATTGTATTTTAATATATTTACCTATAAAGAAAAAGATCACACCACCTAATTCTACTAATTCTACAAAAAACTTGAACATGAAAACAATGACTAATAAACTAACTATTAATAATTAATAAAAAAGATCAATTAACCAACACCTGCACTTCATATACCTGATCTTCAATTTCCGAATAGTCACTGACGCAGGAATTATTATCCTGCTCATGTAGCAATCCGCAGAGCCTGTTTGTAACAGACAACAGCGTGCTCCACGCAAAGGATCAGGTTGCCATTTGCTGTTGAGAAGCTATGTTATCGCATCAATCAGCCATTTGCACACCCCGGTCAGCTAGTTAGCAGGCACATAGATCTGGGGAGGAATGGGGGGTCTGGATCACTCAAATTCAGAAAAAAACGGGAAAAATAGGATGTTTTAAACCTTATTTTGTGCAATTTTTGTACCCTGGACACACCAAAATCGAAGTTGGTCCCCCATAATAGGCCGGCCGCCTACGTGCCTCCTAGTTAGCGTCATCTCGGAGACAAATCCGTCACGCGAGGTAACGGATTCATCTAGAAAACACAATTTACCCAAAATGAAAATACATGACAATGACGATAATGGAGAATCAACATGGAGAATGGAATCAACATTCATGAGTACGCACATGGCTCTCGGCGAAATGCGAGGGTTAGGATCACAGATGGGCGTGGGGGGTGGGTATGCACCCCCAGAAGTTGAAATACACAGTACCTAATACTGGAAATTTGATAAGTCATAGAAAATGGCAAACAGTAATACTTATGACGAAACCTCACTTTTCAGCTGACTCGAGCAGCTTCGCATTCCTGTTTTTATGCTTACAATGCAAAAATCTAAAGTTTTTCAAACAAAAATATTTAAAATTAGTTTAGATTGAAAATCAGTTCATAAGTTCCACCTTAATCTCAAGCAAGAAACGAAGAAAAATTAAATTTTTTACTACATTTTCAAGCATATTCTTCATTTTCTTCACGCCTCGATCATTCCAATGCAGCGCATCGGCGAATAATCAGCCATTTGTACGCCCCGGTCAGCTAGTTAGCGTCATCCCGGAGATGCATCCGTCACACGACGTAACAGATTCATCTGCATAACCCGATGACCTAAAATGAGAATATGGACAGCGTAATAAATTTTAAACATGTGGGCTATCATATTTTGTTAATTTTAAAATTGTTCGAAACAATAATGTTTGAAATGTTGAATGTAGGAAACAACGTAGTTATCACAGTCCCTAATACTGGAAATTTGATAAGTCATAGAAAATGGCAAACAGTAATACTTATGACGAAACCTCACTTTTCAGCTGACTCGAGCAGCTTCGCATTCCTGTTTTTATGCTTACAATGCAAAAA
>JAVLUZ010000657.1:391091-411431 GCA_036768485.1 Mermis nigrescens
TATTTTTACCTCGAGCGATTTAATGAATTCGGAAAAATGTTCAGCTGACGAAATAATTCATGTCGAAATTATGGATTTTTCTCAGGCAACTGTTGGAGACAATGAAATTAATTCCATTTTGTTGGAAAATTTGGATAAAAACCCGTGTTTCCAAATGGAAAATTTACAGCTAAGCACCCCTAGAACATCTCAAAAACAGGGAAGGCCACCACGCAAACATACTTTTCATGTTAGGAAGAATCTTGAGCAAGCAGAATTGAATGTTGTTGCAAATATATCTACGGGTGGTGGTTTTGACCCTGCTACAAGCACTACTAGTCAGACGTTTATGACTGATAAATTTGCAACATCGCACATTGTGCAAAAATCGAGCAGAAAAAGGTTGAGTCAAGCTGACTTGTCAACAAAAGAAAGTGCAACATTACATTTTGGCGAAAATTTTGAAAACTATAAAAGGTTGCGTTGCTCTACTTTGCAACAACCATTGACTAATACACCTATGGTAGTAAATAATTTTTCTGATTCTCAAGTTGCTGCTAAAATCGTAAATGATAGCACTCTTACAGCGATTGATATAGCTAATGCCAGTGCATACATGTGCAGTGCGACATTAGGTGCTTATCTGTCATATTTGGTAAGTATTCATCCAGCAGCAAAAGCAATCGCTATCAAACCTAGCTTTAGTGGATGCAGGTACTTAGATACCATACGAAACTTTGAAATTGAGATAATTGCAGAAAATTTTATATTAAATCCATTAGAAATTGATATTTCAACCGCAAAGTATGTTTTCATACCTATTCTCTTGCTAGAAGGGAGATTTTCTCAAGCGGATCTTGAAGGCCAGGTAGGCCACTGGGTGCTTGGCATCTATTGTGTAACAGCTAAGCAGGTTAGCTTTTTGAACCCATACGGTGACGTAATTACAGAAAATGCTAGGAATCAGTTGACGCATGCTGTAAGGACTCTGCCATGTTCTATTCGGCATGCAGGTGTCCCTATAGTTATGCATCTGCCTGATTTTTACAACCTTGAGCGTAGAGAGGACAATGTGAATTGCGGTTTTTATGTTTGTTTGTATGTGGAAATGAGCTTGGTCAGGCATTTCTTTTTTAATATTAAGGTTGACCATTTTTCAATTCTTCTTTACAAAACACATGTTTTACATGTTTTGAGTCGCATTATTAATGAGGGCATAATCCCAAGAGGCATTGACATCAGTGCACACACGTCAAATGACAAAATTCAGATTCAACGTAGTGTATCAGTTGAACAGGCTAGAGCAGTCATAAAACGGAAAACAAATTCATTGCCACAGCAAAAAAAAGTGTTGAAGATGCCTGGGCTGTGTCACAAGAAGCGTGCAAAAACGTTTTGTGGTGGGCGTAGTGTGAATCATACAGTTACGTATTTTAATGTTGGACAGTTCTCATACAAATGTGAATTCTGTGATGCATTTTTGTTAAAAGGTGAGCATGAGGGTAGGGCCAAGAAGTGCTGCTTGGGTGGTAGGGTTTCTCTTAGGCAGGAGTTTGATTTTATGCAAAATGTTCCTCAGGAATTGAATGATTTGTGCGATCTCAGGTTTCCTTCTTCAAAAGATTTCCTATCAAATTGTCGAAGATACAACACTGAGTTGGCTTTTGGTTCAATAAAAACATTTTCTGAACCTGCTCCTCCTGGGGGCATTCCTGTTTGTCGTTTGAATGGAGAAACTAGCTATCATTTGAGTGACTTATATGCTCCACCTGGAAAAAGCCCAAAATTTGGACAGCAGTATGTACTTGATCCCCAAGGCTGTGTGCAACATAGAGAAGCAAGTGCTGAAATGAAGGAACTAGATAAAAACACCTTGATGCTTCTGGATCAAATGATCCGGCGAGACAACCCTCTGGCTAAGACATATTTCTGGGCTGGGGAGTTGTTCCAGCATAAAATTATTGAATGTGCTGTAAATAACGGGGAAGTTCCCAATTTTCGGTTGATACTTTTGAATAACAGAGAAGCCCGGGACTATGGAATTTTGGATGGGGAAATTCATACTCACCGGACGGATTTACCTACAGCAAAACAGGTTGCATTGGTCTGGATCAGTAAGGAAGGTGAACCCCCAGACATTCAAGGTGTTACTCTGACGGGAAGGCAAGGGGGTATTGTTGACTTGCCATACTTTAGTCCCAATGCAGATCCGGCCTGTTTTCCATTATTGTATCCTTATGGTAATCAGGGTTATCGTCCCGGCATACAATATACAAAGAAAATCACTTTGACACGATCAAAAACGATTTATAATGAAGTGAATCTTGATGAGAGTGACACATTGACTAGTGATGATTCACTTGATGGGGCTGAACATCAGCAGATTGCTGAGAAGGATACGAGTCGTAAATTCGTGTCTGGGCGGCAGTACCATCGGTATATGATGCAAATGCGCCCCTCTGGAATATCACATAATTGTAAGAACTTTCATTGGCTATGGACTAAACGAAGTTTGGCTGAAGTTTACAGCATAGTTACGTGTAACAAAATTGAGAGGAATGAGATGAGTTTTGCCAAAAATGCTCAGAAAAACCTTCGCTCTACCTTGCCAGAAACTTTGATCAAAGGCATTGAAAAAGGGTTAGAGGACGGGCAAACCCTAGGTAAGGTTTTTTTGCACCTGTAACTTGGAAGGGCTCCCGGCGGTATATGCAGCAGGCATATGCTGATGCGCAGGCTCTAGCTCGGCATTTTGGCAACCCAACATGGTTTTTAACTTTCACAGGAAATCCGAAATGGCCGGAAATTCAGGACGCCTTACTTGAAGGCCAGAAGTATACTGACCGCCCAGACATAGTTGTACGCGTTTTTTGGAACAAACTTCAAGAACTTTTGACTGATATTAAGGATCGACATGTTTTGGGGCCTTGTGTATCTGTGGTGTTCTCCGTTGAATTCCAGAAACGTGGTATGCCTCATGTACATATGCTCATCACGCTAGATCCAAAAACAGATACGCGTTCTAGTGAATTTGTTGACGAATACATAAGTGCGGAAATTCCTGACCTACCACCAAACAAAGACAAATCTGAGGCGGCTGAACAGCAACGATGGTTGCATGGGTGCGTTACGTCTACAAACTTACACGACTGCAACCCAAACTGTTTAGTAGATGGTAAATGTATCAAACATTTTCCTAAGCCCTACTCTTGTGTTACTGTGTTAAACGGGGACTCTTATCCTACATATATGCGACATCCTGCTGCGAGTAACTTTGTTTCAAACACTTCTACTGACGCGTATGGGAACACATTTTCTAAACGAATAGGCAGGACGAAGACAACAATAGTGCTCGATAACAGTCGAGTAGTGCCATACAATCCATACTTAATCCAGAAGTATGGCGCTCATTTGAATCTTGAATACATTGGGTCGCAAAAGTGTCTTGACTATGTATTTAAGTACGTGATGAAAGGATACGATATGGCATACGTAAACTTGCGCAACAGTAACGTTGTTGATTATAATGAAATTAGTCATGCATTCAAAGTCAGGTACATGACGGCAATGGAAGCGCAGTGGCGCATTTTAGCTTACCCCTTAGTTTATAAATCTCATACTGTCATACGACAGTGGGTTTATGGCCCTCAAGGTATGCCAGTTATTATACAGGAGGGCTATGAGCGGGAGGCAGAAGAAAATGCTGTGGAAAGATCAAAGAAAAACATGGTTGATGCGTTCTTTGAATTGTGTTGTAAAAATTCATTTGCTAGAACGTTATCGTATGACCAGGTTGGTAAGCACTTCCATTTTGACAAAAAAAAGGGTTGGCTTGAACGTAAACGAAAAAATCCAGAAAAAATTATTGTTCGGGTGGGCAGTGTATCCCCCAGCAATAGACAGCTTTTTTGTATTCGTGTATTGCTGATGAATGTTCCTGGGCCAACGAGCTTTGAAGCATTAAGAACGGTAGATAGTCAACTATGTGCAACATTTGAAGAGGCTTGTATCCGGCGTAGGTTATTAGACAGTGACGACATTTGGCGCCAGACCCTAATTGAGGCCCATGGTGAACGTGCTGGCGTTAGATCCTTTAGGCGTTTTTTGCCCTATTACTATATCACTGTATGCCAGCTTGCCCAAATGCTCTTTTTGAAGAGATGCTTGATTTATTAGTTACACCTAGGCATGGAATGACAACTGAGAAACGTCGCCAGGTTGCTTTGAACTATCTGGAGTACTATTTTGGTGAATGGAACACGTCTTGTGAGCTCATGGGATTACCAAAACCATCAAACTTTAATTACGATCGAATTGAGCATGAGATTACATCTGGGCTTGACCTGCGAAACGTTGCTGATGATGAAGATCGCCCACAACCTGTAATTGATTGGTCTGTCAGTGCCCAACGTAATGTTGCAAAATTGAACACAGAACAGCGAAATGTCTTTGACCAAATTATTACGAGTGTAAATGCCATAGCAGCGGGCAATTGGAGAACCGAACGTTTTTTCTTTTTGCAGGGAGCTGGGGGGACAGGAAAAACGTTTCTGTACAACACGCTAATTTCGTATTTATTGAGCCAAAAAAAGAAAGTAGTTGCGTGTGCATCCACTGGAATTGCAGCGTTGCTTTTAATAGGCGGTGCCACTATACACAGCCAGTTCATGATCAGTAATGACGTAAGTGCTTTATGCGAGCCTTCAATGGCCTTTGAGTGTGCGCAGGCTAACAAACTTAGAAATGCATCCCTGATCATTATGGATGAGATAAGCATGCTGCACCGCCATGCTTTTGAGTATGCAGAACGTGTTTTGGCTTCAGTTCAATTGCGAAATACTCCCAGTCGAATGTTTGGTAACAGTGTAGTGCTGATTGGCGGAGATTTTAAGCAATTATTACCTGTTGTGAAGGGCGGTAACGCATATGACCAGAAGTGAGTTGTGTCCTAAAATCAGATCTAATGCAACTCTTTACCAGATGTGAATTAAAGGAGAACATGCGTGTTGATCCTGGGGAAACTAATTTTTGTGAATTTTTGAACAAAGTAGGGAATGGATTGAATTTCATTGACAACACTGACCGAGTGTCAATCCCGGCTACGTGTTTTGTTACAGATATGGATTCCCTGATTAATTTCTGCTTTCCATCACAATTTCTAAGGGATCCTCTGAAGTATGCAGGTACCGTATGTCAGAGTGCGATACTGGCACCAACAAATGAAGCGGTTTTTGGTATAAATGAGGCTATTTTAGAAAAATTACCTGGCGATATGGTAACTATAACATCTATGGACCGGCTGGGGGTTGACGGGGATGAGGATTATGCTATGGCCGGTCTAAAAGTGTATGCAAGTGATAACAATCTTGAGATAATCCACGCGTCAACACCAACTGGCTTTCCCCCACATGAGCTTAGTCTTAAGAGAGGTGCCATAGTCATGCTCATACGCAACATATCAATTCCAATGGGCCTCTGTAATGGTACCAGAATGCAAGTTGTTCGCATAGATCCAAATTTGCTCTTGTGTAGGCTTATTACCCAAAAAGTTGGGGAAAATACGGATTCCCTCATTGCGTTACCAATGATTAAGTTTACACAGGGCCGTTCCCAAACTTCACGAGACATTCCCTTCATGCGAATCCAATTCCCCGTGCGCCTTTCATTTGCAATGACCATCAATAAGTCGCAGGGTCAGACATTAGATAAATTGGGCTTGGCCCTGAATAGGCAAGAAGTTTTTTCTCATGGTCAATTGTACGTTGCCTTATCACGTGTACGACGCGTAAACTCGATCCGAATTTTAGCCCACGCTCGTAAAACTGATGTACGTAATGTTGTTTTGCGAGACGCACTCATTCCCGATCTATGACTTCTCGATCTGTGGCTTCTTTCACATTTATTCTTTAGGGGGGTTGGAGGGTATTCCTGTTTCTCAGCAGTCTATACATAAAGTATTATTACCGAAGTCTTTAGTAGGGATACTGTTGTGCATTTGCTGCTTCCCCCGGCCACCTTTTCGAAGCGGGCACTTTTATGATATAGTACAGTAAGCAATTGCATGTGCCGCTGCCCCCCATTTTATTTAAATATACTTTTATGCAGTGAGTAGTAGATTATGTTAATGTTTTTAATATGTTGCCAAATTTCTTTTAAGTTTTTGTTATGTAATATTACAAATTTTGTGTGCATTGTTGCTTTATTTAAATAAACTTTTAAAATCAGTTGAGTTTTGTTCAGACAGTGTACAGTTTCCTTATTACATTAGTTAGAACTTTATTGTGATTTGTATAAATCGTCGAGTAGGCGCATTTTCAAAAATATTTCTTCCATACTAATGAATAATTACTGCTAATTCAGAGATAAATTGCTGAAAATCAGTTTTCGAGATGTTCTTAAGATGATTGAAAGAAGTTTTTGTAAGTGCTTTTCGAATTTTGTTGAATTATTTATTAGTAGATGGAATTTAAAACATTTTTCTCTGTGTTAAAAGATCGATGCAATCAAGCATGTTTTCTTTAAAATTAAACTTATCAATGCTGAGTTCGCTGTATGCTATACGTGCAATTTTGCAAAGTTTGAGATAATGCTTTGACCACAAAGACGGATCATGTGGTAAGAATTTTTTAGGTCTTTTCAACAGCTTTCTTTGTACAATTTTTGACTACAAAGCCAGACTTAAACGAGACGGAGGATCAGCCCTATTTAGACAAATGATTTCTTTGGGGTTATCCTCATCATAAAAAATTGAATCTATTATTGAGTACATAATATTATCGGATACGCAATGGCCAATCTTAGGCTATTTTTACTTTTATTGTAACTTCATATTTATATATTTTTGAGGTATTCATTCCCTTCATTGGTTTTCTGTTTATGGTGCGCTTCTAGCATGGTATCATCCAATACGTCAACTTTACAATTTTTTGAAAATGTATTTTTGTCATTGTCTTTTATTTCTTGCATTTTCAAATTTTGAGCTAATAATAAATTAGGACAAAATATTAAAACATTCGTTGTTTTGCAGATGTACATACTTATTAGTAAATGTAGCAATAATTTGATAATAAATATTCCGGCTAATATCTACTTGGGTACAATGTTTAATGAAGGATTGAATATATGCAATTTACAAACCATAAACATTAAACAATACTGTAAAGCAATTGCAAAACGGGATTTTGAATAACTAGATTTTCTTTCCCTTTTCTCTAACCTAAAACAAACAACACATTCATTAGCAATTTACAGGTACTAATTAATCGTTCCATTAATTCTCTTTTTTTAATCAGTTAAATATCTTTGCTGAAAACATTTCGTCTAAATCGAATATGCCCGACATTGTTGCTTCTCGCGAAATTTATTACCATGGAAAAGACTCCAAATTGTCCCATTTTTACCAATGTAAAATTAAGTTTTACAGCGGGATTTACAGCAACGGCCAGGTTGAGTTCAATTGTGCGGAACAAGCTTACCAGGCTTTAAAAGCGTTGCTTTTCAACGATATGGACCAATACCAGAGTACGTAATCAAGTATTAAACATATATTTTATAGTTTAACGTAATTTTAGCAAATAAATCTTTAAATTCTTATTAGGACAAACAGTGTTTGACTATTGCAACACAGAGTAGTACTTCCTCGATTCATTTTTTGTTTAGGATGCACAGATTCGCTTGCTAGTGTGGCTGACCCCTTTAAACTTTATACCTAAAGCAACCTTAATTTACCTTTCTTACACCTTGCTGATACTCAGTAAATCACTTGCCTTTTAGTTTAATTGTAAACTGTTTTTTTTAACATTTCCATACTTTTGATACAGCTATTTGGCAAACATCAAATCCTTTCACACAGAAGTTTTCCGGTGCCAGAGTGCAGTGTGTTGAAAAAGTCTGGACTAACATCAAATATTGGCTCATGTTTGCTATTGACAAGGAGAAGGTATGTGATAATAACAATTTAAATAAGCTATTAGATTTTTCTACGAATATTCTACTTACTAAACATAATAAACTATGTTTAAGAATTTTATCTTACTTATGCATATTGCCATAGAACAAAGTGTTTAACTTATTCATTCCTCAACGACGGCTACAATTCTATCAAATTACCTCTAACTGAACTAATTAGACATTAATAAAAAATGATTGAAAAATAGTTTAAAAATAAATAAGAAAAAAGACATGCAGGTGTGGGGTTTGGGTACCTGATCCGCTAGAATCAAAGAATAAAATAAATCGTTGAAAAACAGAAAATATTAAGGTCAATAATGGATAAGAAAGAAAATTTTCTTCGAAGTAACTTATATTCTTCAAAAAGTGTGATGACGTACTTTTCCTGACTATTTTGACGCAAAAAGCTTAATGTTAAGCCCAACCCATATTGGCCATGCTGTGCTACTATTATTTTGTCCCGCAAACCTGTTGACTTTTGTGAATAAATCATTAATAATATATTTTTCTAAACGTTTTGAATCAATTTATGGCTATTTTTTTCGGCGTTGATATTTATATGATTTATAACGAAAGAACAGCATTTTTGATATGCAGCTACCGTTTTTAAGTAAACACTCATTTATAAAAATTTATTTTAGCCTGATCCTGATCCTTAGGGTATGTTTACTGCCGTTCATGTACGTATAGCGCTTGTAACGAATAAACTTCATTTGTTCTGTCATACAGGCCTTGCAAAATGTGGATGTCGCAGCGTATCTTCAACAGACTTCAACAAAAACGTTAGTTGAAGCGGTTAAGGACGAATTTTGGGGGCAAGGTAAAAAATATTCGGTAAAGTCTTTATTATTGCTTTTCTTAATAAGAATAACTCAATTTATCTATTCAATTACAAGTATTAAAAGCGAGCAGGTTCTGAGTAGTGCGTAAAAAATGAAAACGACTGTGACTCGATGTTTCGTGTTTAAACATTAAAGTCAATTGCGAAATTGTCCATCAGAGAAATAATTTTTTTGAACAACATGACAAATAATTAAGCAAATATGAATTTGTATCTACATGATCCTATTTTTGCAGGACGAAAGGGCTCAGGTCGGAATAAGGCGGGCAACATCTGGATGCAAATTCGAGCCAGCAAATTTCCAACTTTCCTTTTAATTGGTGATTCAATTGTGAACCACATTAAAAGCGACCAATTCGCCGTGATTTCCGTCCCAGGTGGCGGTTGTCAGTGGATATGCAATGTTGCCCGATTAACGGCTAATTTACCAACCGCTGGCATCATTCTATTTGTCGGAACGAATGATGTCGTGGACCGACAAAAACGCCTCAGTTGTGCCCCAAACCGAGTACTTATGCAGATATATGTGTATGACTATTTGTGCATTTATTTAATTATTGCAGGTCGCTAAGTTTTTAATATCGGAAGCTAAAGACATCTCTACGCGATATTGCATAACTGTCTTTATTGTATCAATCTTACCTCGCTTCGACTGCTCGCCGTACATCAATAAGTAATATATTGATATTTTTAATTAAACCTATAAAATGCTAAGTGCCTTTACAACCAATGTCAATACAGGAAGATAAGCAATTTCGGCGCTATCCTACAGAAACGACTTCAGTTTGAGCAGGTGGGACCAAATGTGAAGTTCGTGGACCTGTATACCAACTTCAACGAGGAGCAGCTATTCGCCGATGGATTGCATTTGAACGAACAAGGCGTGAAGAAAATGAAAAATATTCTTGAAAATACAGTAAAAAAACTTAGCATGATTTATGTTCGTCTCTTGCTTGAGATTAAGGTAGAACTTATGAACTGATTTTGAGTCTAAACTAATTTTCAATAATTTTATTCAAAAAATTTCAGATTTTTGCAATTTAACCATGTGAAGCTGCTTGAGGCAGCTATAAAGTGAGGCTTCATACTTTCATCATAAGCCTTATAGCTTGCCATTTTGACTAATCGAATTTCTAGTATTGGGGACTGATTACTACGTTGTATTATTACATGCAGTTTTTCAAACATTCTTGGTGCACAATTTTTAAAGTAAACAAATTATCAAAATATGATAGCCCACATGCTTGAAACTTATTACGCTATCTGTAACAATACATTAAAACTTATAAAAAAAACATAGCAAGCATACTCCAATTCCGCCCAGTGCTATGTGCCTGCTCATGACTGTTGTTTCTCCATGTGCGTACTTTGTCATTGTCAATTGTTCTCATTTTAGGTTATAGGCTTTTGCACGTGAATCTGTTACGTCGAGTGACGGGCTCATCTCCGGGATGACGCTAACTAGCTGACCGGGGCGTGCAAAATGTTACAAACAGGCTCCACCGACTGCGAGAGGCGCGGGATAATAATTCCTGCGTTAGCGACCATTCGAACATTAATTAGAAGGTTATAAAGTGCACCTGTTCATGTATTGATGTTTTTTAGTAATTATTTAAACTAAGTTTATTAGTTTTCGTTTTTATGTCCGAGTTTTGAATGAATTAGGTGGACTTTATTAATTGTTTATGGGTGAATTTATTAAAATACAATTTTATAAAAATTAGTAACAGACCTATGTGCCCCACTGTGCTTTCTCCATGTGCGTACTTCTTTTGTCATTGTCAATTGTTCTCATTTTAGGTTATAGGCTTTTGCACGTGAATCTGTTACGTCGAGTGACGGCTCATCTCCGGGATGACGCTAACTAGCTGACCGGGGCGTGCAAAATGTTACAAACAGGCTCCACCGACTGCGAGAGGCGCGGGATAATAATTCCTGCGTTAGCGACCATTCGAACATTAATTAGAAGGTTATAAAGTGCACCTGTTCATGTATTGATGTTTTTTAGTAATTATTTAAACTAAGTTTATTAGTTTTCGTTTTTATGTCCGAGTTTTGGTCGAATTAGGTGGACTTTTATTAATTGTTTATGGGTGAATTTATTAAAATACAATTTTATAAAAATTAGTAACAGACCTATGTGCCCCACTGTGCTTTCTCCATGTGCGTACTTCTTGTCATTGTCAATTGTTCTCATTTTAGGGTTATAGGCTTTTGCACGTGAATCTGTTACGTCGAGTGACGGGCTCATCTCCGGGATGACGCTAACTAGCTGACCGGGGCGTGCAAAATGTTACAAACAGGCTCCAATCGGATCATAGAAAGGGATAATAATTCCCGCGTTAGCTAATTTATCTAAATATTAATTTAGCGTATATAAAAATCTGTTCATGATTGATGTTTTTTAGTAATTATTTAAACTGCTTTATTAGTTTTCACTATGGTCCGAGTTTTGGTCGAATTAGGAAGAATTAGGTAACTAGCTTGATCAAAAAAGCAATCTGCTGATTATTCGCTGATGGCCCCATTGGAATGATCGAAGCTAAGAAAACAGAAGAATATGCTTGAAATGGTAAAAATTCCAGTATAATCTATCTTCGCTTCTCGTTTTGAGATTGAACGAACTTATGAACCGATTTTGTCTAAACTATTCCTTGCATGTTTTGTTTGAAAACTTCAGATTTTGCAACAAGAGCTAAAAAGGAATGCAAAGCCGTTTGATGAAGCGAAAAGTGAGGTTTCATGATAAGTCTTACAGCTCATGCTCATTTTCCAGATCATCAAATTTTCAGTATTAGACCGCATTAAACTTCAATACGTTCATTCCGTTGGTTCATGGATCCTGAATCAACGTACTGCCGTAATGCTACGGTCATACCATGAATGCCGATTCCATGCCACTAATCCATTGTAATGGCTTTCATTTTAAAAGACAGTTTCTGATGAACCCGCACCGCATGAGGATCGACCTGGATGACGCCATTGCAGGTACCCAGCTGTCGCCCATTAGGAGACCAATTTCGAGGAAATCATCTAAAAACGAGAATAACGTTTAAAACATCGGTGTTTTCCCGCGTTTTTTCTGAATTCCAATCCGGATCATAGGTGGTGCACCAAAGCCCTGGGGTGCAAAATTTAAAGACAAAAACGATCTAAAAGTTATTGAAGGCGAAAACACCATTTTTCATCGCTTCATCGATACGATCCAATGATACCTAAAAATCGCTTAAATGTACCAAAATTGAATTTGGGATATCACTTGGGTATACACTCTGCCCGCGGATCTGACCGTATCGTTCAGATTATGGCTGTCGAATGCTGATTCCATGTACGCACGATCGTCATTATTATCGCGGCTTTCGCGTTAAGCTATCAGCTGATGAATCCGTTATTCCCGCGCGGACGGATCGGGTTCCGGATGACGCTGACCAGCAGGCACACGAGGCGTCGGGCCTGATGAGGGGACCGTATCTCTGATTTTGGGTAAAATCAAAAATTGCACAAAAATAATCGCTTAAAACATCCTGTTTCTCCCTGTTTTTTCTGAATTTGGCGAATCCGCATCCCCCATTCCTCCCCAGGATCTGAAATGCTGACCGCCGGATCGGGTGCAAATGGCTGATTGATGTGATAATATAGCTTCAACAGCAAATGGCAATCTGATCCCTATGGAGCACAAAGTTGCTGAAACTGTTACAAAAATGGTGTTCGTTGATTACATGAGCAGAAATAATCTCATGGAGACTGATTCGAAATGAAGATCGTATATGAAGTGGAAGTTGCTGAATTGATCTTTCTTATTATCATTTTAAAGTTAGTTTATTAATGAATGTTTCTGCAACTAAGTTTGTAGAATTAGGTAGGTGGATCTTTTGAGAAAATATATTAAATGATAATGTTTTAATATTAACTCATAAAAATATATTGTGAAATCCAATATAATACAAAGAATCAACAAAATCAATACATTTAAATCTATTGTTTTAGATGCTGCAGTGTGTATTCAAAGCGATTTGCAGTGTATTTCTAAATCCATTCCAACTGCTGAAATGAAAAGGTAAAAGGATTCCATTCTTCAATAGTGTTTCATTTAAATATTTCTCTTCGTTGGTAAATGTTCAACAGGTTCTCCAATTTACCGATACCACAAGAAGAAGACAAATATCCCTATGATGTCAGTTGTAATTGTTCTGTATGTACTTTGAGATAAATATTTGATTCCTCTTGTCTCATATTGTAAACCCTTTATTTTCCCACTAATGTTTCAATATGTGTTTTGAAACAACGCCTGAATGCAGCTTATGATCTATGACCATTATAAAACCTCCTACAATTCTCAGTTTGAAACATTTTATTTGATAGAATAAGTAAAATGCTTTATACATCATGACTGAAACCCTTTATCTTGAAGCATACAAAGCAAGAGTTAAAAACTGTTGTTCTTTTGAAAGATTTATAGATTTAAATTCACTGAGCCTTTTGGCATTGATTATGAAGAATGATAGTTTATTCAGTGTATCAGGTTCTGGAGATGATAGGTTTTCTAAGAGGTGGAGTTTGGATTTCATTTGAATGATTATTTTAATCTGTCCAAAATTCAGGTCAAAATCCTGTCAATCAAAACATTCAATAAATTATTTTAAGAATTTTGTCTATACAGTTGATGCCTTTGTCCTATGGCTAGTCTTCGTTGTTTTCCTCAGTACTTCTCTCATTTGTCTTTGGTTGATGTCTGCTGGTGGGTGGGCCGAACATCCCCTCTGCTCACGTGTGCAGAATGTGTAGCCCTGCTGGGTACTGATGTTCCTGCGTTTGTTGGAAATGTGCAGCCAGCAGGAGTTGTCTGAATGATTCTGCATTAGATAATCGATTAACAGCTAACTCCTTGAAATGCTATGACCTGTGTTCCTTGTCGAGAAAAGTGCCCCTAATCCTCTCTGAACAATTGGCCTGTCCCAGAACGAGGTCAGACTGATCCCATCCTGTCCACCTGATACCAGGCCTGCCTGAATGTCCTCGGTTCTTGTGGGGTTTGAGGACTTGAAGGCCTTTTGCTCAGTGTCATGTTTTTCTCCAGAAATTTTCCAAGATTGTTGTTTGTCTGTCTGTGCATAAAGTAGACTATGTGTTCCTAGTAGCACTCACACCCTCCCCAGATTTGACTTTGACATTCTTATTTTTTTCATAATTTGTTGATTTTAAAGTGTTTGATGGTTCATTGAAAGTGTCTGTCATATGTTGAGCATCTTGAACTTTATTTTAAAATGGAGCTACAAAGGGAATAGATCAATAGGAACATTGTTCAAATAAGTGTCAAACTATTAGATGAGTAATTTATTCGAGGTCAAATCTAATCAATTTGATTCTGTCTAGTATTGGTTTTGTTTCCCACTTTGATCTTGTCTGTTCTTTTTCTGCTTGATCTGTCTGAAAGCCTCACATGATTTGTCAGTGCAAGATAGAACATAAAGTCATTTGAAGACAAATCATTGATTGTGGACTCAGAAGCTAAGTAGCCGATGCAACACGAGGTATGTCTCCCATAAAAGGGTAATCAATGAAAAGCACAACTAAGCACAAAGTATGGATTCCACCAGCTGCCATCCATGAATGTAAGCCATTTCCCTGCAGTTACTTGAAATTTTAAAAAAACAATTTGTTCCAAAACTGACGTCTTGATAAATATAAAATTATTTCCAACTAATTGAGAAAGAATACAGCTAAGCGGATCATATGTACCCAGGCCTGTTCCTCCTTTACATATATCAGAAGTACTTGAAACAAATCTCATTGTTTTAAGCATGTTATTACAGAACCTGAAAAATCCAAGTGTCCTGGCTTAGCGCAGTGTCTGGGGTCACAAAGGACCCTCATCGTTGGGCTAAGTTTACGAACTGCTTTTCAGTTTTGTTGCTTATATATAAGAAAATAGTGGAATTTTTTGATCAGTTGATTTTCTTAACTTTCCACGTATATAAAACCTAAAAAATGAGAAACCGTCTGGTGTCTAGTCCATATTACTGTGGTATGTCCAGCATGTGTGAACTAGTACTTGGGCCTAGCCCCGGTATTGATTTAGTTCCAAGGTCAGAGAACTTTTGCTCAGCACACCTTCTATCCAACATTGGCTAAGTCAAGAAACTGAGTGTAAAACCCAGTAGACGATGGTTGATGACTGTTAACTGTCCCTACATAACAACTTTTATAAGATCCTTTTCAAAAGATTGTCTCTGCTCCGAGCACATCTTCTTTGAATAGCCAGCCAGGCCCCGTGTTAACTTAGTCTGCTCAGTCATATGTGAGAAAAGAAACCTGAAATAAATAAGGAAGTTTGACCTAAAATTGGTTTAGATCATTCAATATTACACGTTGCTGTATTAAAAAGAAAATAATATATTGGGGTAATCATATATTCAATCCGAATTTTGTCAAAATATGTCTTGAAAATAGTTTTATGCTAGGCACGTTTTTGTCCAAAGCAATTTGATCGTTTCGAATGAAACACATTTGATAGAAAATAATGAGCGCAAAATGATAACTCAAAAAGCTCATTGATTATTATGGCTATGTTGTTCTAGCCAATATTGGCAAACTCAGGTGCCCTGTTTCTAGTGCTTGGCATTACAAAAAGTAAGCGGATTGAGGATTTCCGTTCCGCTTTCCGGGCAAATAAAGTAGTCAGAAGTCCTGGGTCCATTCTAGTTCAGTTGCTCTCTATCCGATAGGCGCTCGCAATACCGAGTGCAAATCATAGAGCTTATATGGTGTAAAGTTTGGAGTCTAAATGATTTATCTATACAAATTCTATCCTGAAAGGTTAAATAAATTGTTATCGTTTCTAAAAACAATGTGCTTGGGGCAATTGAGGGCAAAAATTTGAATCCGAGTCAGCCGCTCCTTTAGGATATCAGGAGTCAAGATATAGTACGTTCGTGGGTACAAACGTCGATTTTGACGTTTCAGCTTTATGAAGCCTACATTTAGAAGGGTATCGTATGAAAAATAAACTCAAAAGCCCATCGATCGATATGATGCTGCCTAGGTTTCAAAATTGGTTGAAATCCAGGGTGTACCTATTTTGATGGTAAAGAATAAGGAATCTAAATATTGATTGATTTTTTCAAAGGTTTCATTCAGATTGTCCATGTGTCCTATAGTAAGCCTAGCCATATTGATTTCTTCTATTCTTGGTTATATCTATTCTCATTTAATATTTATTTTCCTGGTATGTGAGGTCTGTTGTTGTTTTTTTCTAGTTTTCCTTTAGGTTCTCCATGAAAGTTGAGAAGTAAGTTTCTTTCTTCCATGATCAAAGGTCAGGTAAGTTCTTGCTGTGGTCTTGTAACTGAAATTATTCTGAGTTTCAACTTAGCTTACGTTTTAAAATTTATTTTTTTCAGTTTTTTAGAAAAGATTTCACGTGCTTTGCATTTATTGATAGTTTTGTGGGAAAAGGGTTGTATTGCAGCCTGGCTTTTTTGCTGATGTCTTTTCAAACGTTTTTTAATTAATTAAGGGCCCAATATTTAATATTTGTTACTAAAGTCTCCCACATTTTGGAATATTCCAGCTTGTCATGATTGATAAACATAGGTGGCAGCACGAAAATAGCGAGGGGGAGGGGCTTTTCAAAAATTCTCAGTACAAAATGTCTTATAAAGTGGTTGGGGCGGGTAAAAATATTCGTTTTTCGATTTGTTTTTTCTACTGGCATCATCCACGGTATCAAAATCAAGGAATGTATATTCCAATTTGAGAGGGTAAACATACCCCAAATGAGGGGTGGATTTAAGAGGGCGGGTTTATGGGCCGCCCCCCCTGAAGGTTCAAACATGCGCAAATTAAGAGCTTGAGTTGATTTTTGCTGAAACGGTTAATTTTCCCGCCCAAGTCAGGTTCCAAAATCTCCCCTGTGAGGATCACCCCTAGGGGAAACTCTAGATCCGCCACTGCTCCAACCCCCATGCCCGATGGATGCCAGTTCGATAGATCTTCTGTGCAGGTTCAGTATAACTGACACGCTCACGTGTTGATCTCGAGGCCGAGGCTGGGGGGGCAGGATCTGAACCTGAAACGTTGGAACATGAGAATCCAGCCAGACTTCACACAAAAAACCCATTCTTCAATCAGCTTCAAAAATGGCAAAATCTACGGTCCAAGAATTGGTAAGTCTGCAACTTCAATGAGTTTGTTCGGCTGAGATACCACTTGGAAGCATTACGTTTTGAACATAAGTTTTTCAAACTAGGTTTATCCAGTGCTCTAAAAATCCTCAGAAAGCGTTCGAGGTAGATTCTCCACTTGTAAGCCTGATTGGCGTCAAAATATGAACAAAAGGCTTATCTCAGAGCTGCGGTTAGGGGATCCAACTTGATACACAAGTTTGCAGATGAACCAGATTCTCAAAAACTAGACTTTAACGTTTCTCCGAAACTACCACAGAAAGCTTCATTCTTTCCGTAACTGCAAAAGCTAAATAATTTAAGAGCTTTATGAAGTTCAGAAGTGGAATCAGAAGTAGATTCATGGAAAGCTAGAAGCTTAAAGCATGGCTTTCATCAATTGAATCACGAATTCTGTTTCCTTTGGTTATTTGAACACATGGTACAATTTTGGTGAATCTCTGAAAGTTTCCAAAGCTAGCCTCTTTCTACTCATATGGTTGAATCATATCGCTTGAAACTTGTCTGTGAGCAAAGAGTTTTGAATGGTAACTGCAAAGTCGAATTAATTGATTCTTTGTCATCACCACATGACGTCTAATGAAGTTGAAACTCTAGAAAATCTCCAAAGAGAATCTGAGCAGTAATTACATACTGAGTTATGCCTGAATCTGAATAGGAAGAAAAGTTTCTAGTATGGCATAGCATATATGAATATGAAGCAATCTCCAAGTAATTTATTCATTACAGCTGAGGATAAATAATTAATCTGATAACATCTGAAAGTTTCAAAAGCTATTCTGAGGTTATTGAAGCAGAAGAAAAGGTTAAAAGTAACAAAAAGCACGGCTTAATAAGTGAAGTTTTTCAG
This sequence comes from Mermis nigrescens, assembly GCA_036768485.1. Classification (NCBI taxonomy): domain Eukaryota; kingdom Metazoa; phylum Nematoda; class Enoplea; order Mermithida; family Mermithidae; genus Mermis; species Mermis nigrescens. Next base: position 408,895 of record JAVLUZ010000657.1, read on the forward strand.
AGGTACTTGACAAATAAAAGAAATGTTAATACAAGAAAGAGCAAAAAGAAATATAAAACAGAAAGAAAAATATAAATAAATAAATAAATAAAAACATACAATATTAAAAAGAGAAGAAAGAAAAGACAGATTTATGTGTATCATATTAAAAGAAAGAACAAGAAGGACGCGTGCAATAGCACAAGCTCCACTTAAAAATAATTATATTATGAGAGATTACACGTTTATGATGAAAACGAACGAAACAGAAAAAGGCAAAGGCAAACGAAAACTTACATGAAAAAGGTAAGAAAAAGGTAAAAAAGAAACGTAGAAGAGGAAAAAAGAAAAAATCGAAAAAGGTCATCAGAGAGGAACTAGCTTTTGAAAGTTTAACGTTACAATTTTTGTTTATTCATCATTAATGACAAATAAAGAAGTTTTGCGATTTTGCCGTTATTTGCCATTATTACCAAATAATTCAGTTTGACGTTCTTCTGAAAGGTTCCCTAAAATGTAGCTTTTCGTCATTAAAAGATTATTTATAGTTGTGCGGAATGCTTGAATAAATTGCGGTAAGTAGAAAGTTAAAGCTATGTGGCGAAGTTTAAACTTACGATTTTTGGGAATAGTTTTCATTAGAAAGTCAATAATTATGTTTGGCGATCTTCGACCTTAATTTCAGCCAATATTGACCCTAAAGCAGCACTTACGCATTCACTCCGATAGAGCTTTCTGAGTTGTACATTTTTCTCCATTACAGCACTTTATGTAAAGCTTAAAACTTCTTATGTAAGGCTAAGGCGTTAAATGCCGGGTCCGCGGCAACAATATTCAAAGAAAAAAATTCCTTAACGAACGAGACAATCTTGAGAAAAGGATCTTCAAAGTTGACCCCATGCTAAAGTTGGTTAACAATTATTAGCCCGTAACTCTATGGGTTTACACTCAATTTCAACGCAACTTATGTCATTGGATAGAAGGGGCAATGGCGGACAAAAAGTTGTCTGGCCATAACTTCTACAATTAATACCCGAGGAGCTAGAGCCTAAAATATATAAGAAAATAGGTCGACTTTTTGATTGATCATATCGATTTTCTTTAAACTTTTTCCACTCATATAAAACCTATGCCAAAAATAATTTTTCGTACAGGGGGTTTTTGATTGCGTATTACTGTAGCCAAGCTACAGCACGTGTGTTGCGTATTTTAGGCTCTAGCGCCTCAGCTATTGCTTGTACAAGCTTGAAGGTATATAACTTTTTGTTGGCCATTGTCTCCTCTATCCAACGGTACCACTTGCTTGTAAATTGAGTGTAAACCCGTGGAGCTACGAGTCCAGAAACATTAAAAAGCTTCAGCATATGTTCAACTTTGAGGCCATTTTTCTCAAATCCAGGCAATGTTATATTATTGGGCTCGATGGAGGTTGTTGCCTCGGGCGCCGGCTACCCAATGCGCCTAGCTGTATATCTGAGATAACTTTGGAACCTGAGATAAATGTGTGTAAAGTTTAAATTAAAAATGGGCTTTAAATTTTTCAATATTGGGCTACGCTTATGTGCTTGGATGTTGAAAATGAATTCCTTTGGGGTAATCTGGGTCAGTGAATCCGAATCTGTTGTTGAAAATATACTATAGGTATACTGTAGCATATGTTATAGCACATGTTTTGTCTAAAAGCAACTTTGATTGCCTTTAACTCCAAAAAGTTCCACACGAGTAGGGGTACTGTATTGAGGTAAAAATGGACAGCTCAGTAAGCTCTATCGATTGGTATATTAAGTGCCGCTCTAGGGTCAATATTGGCTGAAATTAAGGGTACCTCATTTTTTGTGCTTAAGCATTATGAAAAGTAAGTTAATTATATTTTCGGTTCTAGCGCCCGGGGCATCCAGGCTAGAAGCTCGGTGGTATTAAACCTATTGTTAGGTATTGTCTCCTCTATCAGATGGTATGTTGCTCAATACTATAGAGTGTAAACTCATAGAGTTATATGGGTGTAAAGTTTGGTGTAAAAATTAACTTTACACAATCTAATCCAATGCTAGGCTTGAATGTTATGTTTTTAAAAACAATGTGTTTTGGGGTAATTAAGGGCAAGGAATTGGAATCCGGAGTCAAAATATACCTTGGTATACTGTAGCCCATGGTATAGCATGCTTGTGGTCCAAAAGCCACTTCACTCACATCTAGCTCGCAGAAGCTTTACATAAGAAGGGTACTGTAATGGAGAAAAATGTACAACTCAGAAAGCTCTATCAATTGATATATTAAGTGCTGCTTTAGGGTCAATATTGGCTGAAATTAAGGGTACCCCTCATTTTTAGTGCTTAAGCATTACAAAAAGTAAGCTTTTGAAATATTTGGGTCTAGCGCCTAGGGTTTAAATCGTAGAAGGTCGGTGGTATTGAACTTTTTGTTAATCATTGTCTCATCTATGCAATGATACTTCACACATTGCTAGTGAGTGTAAACCCATAGACATACATGCGTTTAAAGTTTGACTAAAAAATTTTGTTTACACCAATTAGCCAAATGCTCAAAATAAATGCTCT
>JAVLUZ010000658.1:600000-835223 GCA_036768485.1 Mermis nigrescens
AGATTTTTTCAAAGGTCAAAAAATGGCCTTAAAAATGGTGGTATGGCGAAAAACACCATTTTTCAACGTTTCTCATCGAGCACAATCCATTGGCATAAAAAAAGCAGAAAAAAATTTCAAAATTGAATTCTGGGGGTTATTTTGGTGGTTTCTGGGGGGGGGTATTTTGGTTTCTCGGGGAAGGGGTGCATACCATACATGATCTGGGGGGTTTGGGGGTTTTCACCCCCCGCAGAATCATTTTTCACCCCCGCAAAAAATTTTTCACCCCCCCAGAATTGGCGATTTTTCAAAAGTTTCCTAAACTTACCTGGAAATTGGTAGAAAAAGTGTCTTTTTAAGGGTTTTTGGTAATCTATTTGCTCAAAATCGCCAAATTTTCGGCGCTTCGCGCCATATATTCATGTTTTAAGCGATATATTGGTGAATTTATTCGACTTTTTTCAAAATTTTTTTCATGATTTTATGCTCTAGAAGGATAAAGTATCGTCAGAAACGCCAAAAAACGATGTTTTTTAACGCGTACTTTTGGGCCCAAAAAAGGCACTTTAGGTTTTCACCCCCCAGAATTCCCATGCTGTGCATGCATGGTGCATACCCCCCGATCCCCCTCAACGCCCAGGTGTAACGGCATGTCAAATTTTAATACTGGACTTGTGAATGAAGCCCCCTAAAAACGATTACAGACAATTTCAAAATGCAAGAGAAACCTGAAGGATTATATTTAAAAACCTAGTGCTGGCTGAAGGGTAACCGACGAAGCTGAATTGGGCGGAATTTCGAACCAAAATGGAAAAGCGTTTGAGCCGAGCTTTTTCTTAAGCCGCTCTTGAAGCCTAGTCAACGGTCGCTTTTGTAATTTTGGTGCCGAATCATTTTCGGATGTCGTTTCTTATAAAAAGGGAATTAGAGTGATCATTTATTCAACTAACACCTTGGATGAAAGAAGAGCACATCAAGACTGACTAAATAGCATTACACGAATTTAAACAAAGAGACCGATCCTCAGTTTAAGACTAACAAGTCATGAAATCGTGACTATCCGGAAAATGGCAGAAAAGGACTAGAGATTTTAAAGGTTGTTTCAAAAACGCTAGATAGGTAAAGAGAACAAGAATCAAAATATTTTAATGTTCCCTTAAGATACTTTCTTAAAAAATGATAGGAACAAGAATTTTTCTAAAAAATAATACATAAGTCTTAGTGCGTAGAGTAAATTGAGGAGAGAAGTAAATGTGAGTGAGAAGGGTTTGAGGGGTCATTTGACTCCTCGAAACCTGAACCTGCCCTCCTTTTGACGTTTACATTTTTTGCCTCCCAGACTATCAGAATTAAGTCCTTGCCTACATGTAGAAAACAACCGCTCAGGGAAAAGCACATACAAAAATCTTATCTAAAAATCCGCAAAAAAGTACTGTCTAAAACTTAAAAATCTATTACAAGTAACTTTTATTCCATGTATCATAAACTTTGTTTGAGGTTCTATAGAGCAAAAAGTTCAAAGGACTATGATAAAATGTTTTGCTTTCTAACATCAAAGGGAGATGTTCTCACTCAAAGCACTGGGATAGCCAAATTTTTCAAAAAAAGACGTGAGAAAGCAGTTCATTCTCAAATTCCGATCGAGAACCATTTTTTCCTAAATATGATCAAACTTAAAAATAAAATTGAAATGGAATTTTCCGGACGTAAGCGTCGTAATTTTCATCTTCATGTTCCAATTTTCTTCATTTATTTTGTATATGTTCTTCGTCTTTGTTTTTACAGACCTGGTGAGTTTTTGCATCAGTATTCTACAATGGAATAAACTTTTCTTGCATCGTTTATTGAAATGAGGGAGCACTCATAGGCATATGTGCGTGCACATACACATATGTATTTCCTTTCTCTTTCCAAAACTTAACTCTTTGACGCCGATGTAATTGGTAATTAAATGGCTCATAAACAATCGAACGTATTCCCTTCTGAATAATTATTTTTCGAAAGACCGCGATGGTTGGATTAGATTTTCTAACTCATAAAAAGCAAAACGCATGCATATAAGCTGCCTCAAGCTTATTCGATTACCTACATAACGGGATTTCGTCAAAAATTTTAGCACTTCCGGTTCGAGAATGGAAATCAGATGCGTATTTAAATAATTTACCAGTCAACAAGACTCGAGCTAGCTGCTCACTAGCTTCACATATAATTTTATTCATTTTACATACTTATCTAACACATAAAAACTTATAGCCAGTTGAACTAAGCAGTGCAGTGTAATTTCAATGTCAGCGACGTAATAATTTAGACCGCGATGTATGCAAATGTTATGACGTAAGAATGCAAAAAGCAATGCTGAAAACGGATGTTTTCTAAAAAATGGTTCAGCGGAAAATATTATGCAATGAAGAGCTTGAAGAATCCAAAATTTTTATAAAGCCAGATTACTGTATGCATGATGAGCAAAGGTATGTATATACGTGATCTGAGCCGAATGCTATAGCTAATTCATCATCGGGTTTCAATTGCACTACTACATGATCTTGGAAGAAGAGAATTGGGAGGGAATTTTCACCCACCCCACCACAAAAAAATTTTAAAATTTTTCAGCCCTCCCCCAGAATTGGCAATTTTTCAAAAGTACCCTAAAATTTCCTAAAATTTGTAGAAAAGGTGCTTTTTAAGCATTTTTTGCTATCTATTAGCTGAAAAGTGCAAAATTTTCGGTTCTTCGCGCCATTAAACTCATGTTTTGACTATATTTTGTTCAAATTGTTCGACTTTCTTGATATTTTTTTCGAAATTTTCCATGTTTCTATGCTCTAGACTTATAAAGCATTGTCAGAAACGCTGAAAAATGATGTTTTTGACGCGTACCTACCATTTTTTTGGGCTCAAAAAAGGCACTTTATAATTTCAGCCCCCCTCAAGGATTCCCATGCCACGCATGTATGCTAAGTACCTATGTAAAATATAAAAACATGCACAGATGAATCTAATAATTAAACTTGTAATAACCCTTCCTTTTGCATAGAGTAAGAAATATTTAAAGGAACTAATAGGAAAGCAGCCCAATTTCCGATTAAAAATTAAACATGCTTAAAAGCAGTGAAAACGAGGAGCAGAAAAAATCCGAATGTCATACTAGAATTTCTACAAAAAATAGGCGAAGAAAGAAATAAAGCTCATATTTTCTTCATTCACTAGTAGGTAAGCGTTTTTCTCAAGCGTAGCCCTTGAGGGAAATCGTAAATATGACGGCTAATAATTGGGAGGAAATAACCAGCTTTTCAGGGAGAAGGGGAAACGATCTTCTATTTTCGGCCAATAATTATAAAAAAGTACCTGAAAATAGCCTAAAAACGTTTATCTTGTTCCAAATTTTGTGACGAGCGTAAAAAACATCAGCCTTCGGAGTAGATGGCCGACTTTGGGTAAGGGGGATCCCCCACATTACCCCTGGCTTTTACATTGTCGAATGGAGTAATAATTCAGCAGCCTCGTTGTTAGACTGCTCGTCATATTACATGTAAGCATAGACGCAAAGCATGGCCGATCTAGAAGAGGAGTCGGTCGATCTGGAAAGGGATTAGCCAATGTGAGGGTCACAAATTAAGCTCTTTTTGAGCCAAAATGACCTCAAAAACTGACATAAATGCTAAAATAGCGCTTGAAACTACTCATTACATATTTTCTGGTTAATTTCAAGAATTCTGAAGAAAATTTCCAATTTTCCTTATTTTGGCCTTCATTTTGCCGCAATTTTCCAAAAAAATTTGAATTTACCCATTCTCTAGGGGTTTTAGACACCCTACCCCACCCCCTACACGAATGTCTGGCTGCGACCGTTGGTGCAAAACATGGCCGATCTAGACTGGGGGATCAGCCCGGTCCGAGGAAGGTCAGCCAGGGAAATTTTTAAGGGCTAAAGCGACCTAAAAAATCTGTCTTTAAATTTTATGACAACTTTGAAACTCTCTTTGTTTATATATATACTGTTTCTGGACGACTTCGAACGATCTTGCAAAAAGGTTGTCCTTTTCGTCATATTTTCCATAAAAAATTTTCTGTCGCACTTCTGAAGATTTAAACCCCATTATCATCTTCACATGCGTGTCTGGATGCTATATTGGGAGCTAAACATCTAATATAATGCTCCATTTTCGTTCAATGTTCGATTGGTACTGAGGTACTTTTTATTAAAAATTTAACAAGAGATCATCGAGATGTCAAAATTTTCAACCATTTCGACTTCAATTTCAAATTTTCGAACAAGCCGACTTGCCTCTAAAGATATCAACCGTTTTAAAAACAATTATTACGCAATACATTTTATCCGAAGAACGCAAAACAGATGGGTCGAAAAAAAAACAATAAACAAATTTAAGCCTTCACAAAACTTACCACCATCAGGCGAATAGATGCAAGTGTTTAGTGATACTAAATCTTTGCGAAACTGCAATCCCAAAACGTCCAAATCTTCTCGTCCGTATCTGAACGCGGCCATAAGACTCGCGTAAACTTTTTTCTTCAAACTTTCCGGTTCGATTAAGACCATGCCGTCGATAACATCGACGTGAGTTTGATGATCGAGGAAATCTCGCTTCCCCAAATAAGTCGTCACTTGGCCATTGGGGCTCGTTTTTTTGAAAACTCGAGTACCGCCCTTGTCTTCCGGGCCAGCAGAAAATGCGGTGCTCATTGTCGCATAAGGTTATTAAGAAGGAATGAAACTGGAAATTATTTATCGACCGTGTGGCGCTGACTTATTGTTAAAGCTGAAAAACTTGAAAATATTACCTACCGCTAACTAGCCCATTAATTTAGAGAAATCTGATAAAAATGTTTACTTTTCCTCCCTAAAATTTCTGTTAAAAATGTTTTTATATGTATACTCTGGTCAATAAACGAATGCGTCGAACATTTGTATTAATTGAGCGTTCAATTGGCAATAAGGGTTTTTCGAATCTTATTCAAAATTAGCGACTTTCAACTTTAAAAAAATTAAAGGAAGACGGTCGATGATACCTTTAAAAGTTAAATCAACACAGACGCGTGTGTTTTAGAGCTAAGTCTGTTAAATGAAAAAAGCTCGCGAGTGAACACTATCAGACTGCGCTGATGATAAATAAGCTGATTTTCTTCCTAAGTCCAATGAATGCGAGATCCCGTTAACTGAAAATTAGGCAGGAAAAACCCTTTTCATTCGATAGGTAGAACATTGTCAGGACAAACAAATTATAAAAATAAATAAATAAATAAATAAATTTATTTTCTTGAGTTATCTTTATTCCAAAACGAAGCATAAAAATCATAAAAATTTGAGGTTTTCTGGAATCAGAAGCTACAGAGGTTATGCATATGAATAGCGAAAAATTTTCGACGAATGTATCTACCTAGACAGTAAGCTTTCTATTAACAAATTATTAGCTTTGAGCAGTAAATGCATACAGAACCTAGTGTTATGGCCTACCTGCTAACTTGGAATTATAGACAGATTAAGGTGCAAGCAAAACGGAAAATATTAAACAGGAACAACAATAATTATCGTACTGAGAGAGCAAATGCACACTTCGCTTAATAAAGCAGAGTTTTAACGATCATAATTATGTTAGGTAATTGTTTTTACATTGTTTTGCGAACAACAGATGCATTCGAATTTGATTACTTTTGATTAAATATACCCGCACATAACGGAAATCTAATTTTTAATGAGAAATTTTCGTTGTTCGAAAACCTAGGGAGCGCATTTGGTAATTTATAAAATTAAATGGGACGACGTGAAACGAATTATAAGCTTAAATAATCATGCAAATGACGAAATTTAGGGCAAAAACAATGTCGGCCGATTAACGTTGTTTGCATTAAAAGAGCTAATACGGTCTTTTTAATAATCAGAAGCGAACGCATATTCTATTAGCTCGCTCATCTCCTTAATTATTTACCTTCTGGAACATTTCTCTTGCGTCTCATTACAAAATAGAAAATAAAGCGAGGAGGCCGCCATAGGGAATAGAGCTGATTATTGCCAATGTTTTAGACTTCGCATAAAAAGATGCTTCTCGAGCAAAATAAATGATAGAAATAGGCAATTTAGTAGAAAACACATATGTATATTCAAGAAGATGAACGTTTCATTCGGTTCAAAAAATTTTTAAGTTATGAATGCCTAAAATATTGAAATTTCGCCAAGAAAAACCCAAATTTATGAAGTTTTGTACAACGCCTTAAGCGTTTTCGTACACATTCATATCCATACATGATCTTGGGGGAGGGAGGTTGGGAACTCCTAAGAAAAATTTTCACCCTGCCAAAATTTTTTCACCCCCCCCCGCGATTTTTTGAAAAAGTTCCCAAAAATTTTCTAAAAAATCTGTAGAAAAGATGCTTCTCTAACGTTTTTAGCTATTTATCTACCAAAAGTGCCAAATTTTCGGCGTTTCGCGCCAAGTAGACTCACGTTTTGACTATATTTTGTCCGATTTATTCCAAACTTTTTTAGATTTTTTCTCGAATTTTTTATTTTTATGCTCTAGAAAGATAGAGCATCGTCAGGAACGCTGAAAAACGATGTTTTTGACGCGTACCTACTATTTTTGGACCGGAAAAAGGCACTTTATAGTTTCACCTCCCTCCAGAATTCCCATGCGTGCATGCTATGGTCATATCGTTACTTTAAATTAGATCAGCAGACATAAATTAAGCTTGTAATTAAAACAGAAATGTCGTTTTCTAATTTTTAATACAGCGGTGCCCCTGAATCGGATGGAACGCAGCAAAATTACTAGCCTGTTTGATTAAATAAAACTACCAATGATTAAGATGTATGATTTCAATTGAAATCTGAACCAGACATGCACTACATATTTTCGGGCCCGAAAATGGTGGGTTGCATCATAGGTGCGCAACGCAAGGTCAAACTTTCAGGGGGGATGGAAACCAAAAATTGCTAGATAGCTATGTGCGTCGTAAAAACGGCTCTATAGTCCATTTAAGAGTAGGAAAATTAGCTTATGTGGCCTTTTTGGCCACAGAAAACTAGCTATACAACCTATTTGGATTCACAAACATTAACCTTTTTGGACTCAAAAATAGCTAGTTAATCCCTTTTTAGAGTCGAGAAAATAGTTATACATCCTTTTGAAACTCAGAGAAGAAAACTGAATAGCATTTCTGAGCTCAAAAAAAGCAGGGATCGACCGGGTACCCGGGCCCGGGCCCGGTTTTTAGGGACCGGGCCCGGGCCTGAAATTTTTAATTCATTTTATTTTATTATTATGCTCAATACACAGTTCGTTTTAACTCTCACATTGCTGCCATCTTGTAGAACAAGAATAGCATTATGCAAATATGCTTGCTAAAAATAAACAGAGAAGGTCCATTTCAGTATGCGCTTATCGGCTGATGCATGGCGTTTTTGAGACTAATTGAACTAACTCCAAACTTGCTCCTTTATATTTACTTATTTAGTTATTTAGTGTAAACTATATTTATTTATTTATTTATTTATTCATTTATTTATATTTATTTATTTAATTTATTCATTTATTTACTTGTTTATTTACTTATTCATTTATTTATCAAGATAATTATACCTTCATTTCATTCAATTCCCTTTCAAATTCATTTTTATTTTGAGTCACCTTTTTTCTCCCTTCTTTAGTTTTTATCAGTTATGCTAACTACATAAATACGATAGCCTTCTAGTAAGCATTTTAGGAAAATTTTACGTACTCTATCTGAGGCTGATGTGACTTTCTGCGGATCAACATACGATGAAATTAATAGGTTGATTAACAATTATTTTTATGGTGGAGACGCACGTGAGCATTTTAAGAGCATCGAAGAGAACGAAAATTACGCAATAGCAACCATCTTGGATCCGCGCTTCAAAATGACAGTAGCCATTAATATTAATTTTATTATTTTTTATCTGTATGAATAGAGAAAAAACGTAAAATGATTTAGAAATTCTCGAACAAGCGAAATGCACTGATAGCTAAGCAAGTGCTAACGGAGGAAGTTCAAAAAATTCTGAATCAAGGCGACAGAAATGAACCAACGGCTAAGTGTAGCAGAAAGTAAATAATACTAACAGAGCTATGTATATGTATGTGCAAATGTTTATTTCTGCTGCATTATTAAGACCCGAAAACGTTGACAAGTTGTTGTTCATCAAATATAATTTGAAAGAAATGTCCAACGATTTGCATAATTTAGAAAAGATTGAGCACTAGATTTGTTGAATTAAATTTGAAATCGCGTGTTTATTTCATTTTCCTGCTGAAGCTAGCTCTTTCCAATTTATGCTTATTGTTTCCTACTAGGCTAACTATTTACCATTTCAGCTAAATCGCAGTACCACGGCACTGTACTATGACAGGATATACTTAATTAACAGTTCAGAGTGACTATATGCTAACATGGCTCCTCTATATATACGAGTACAAATATAATACACTGAAGGCCCGGGCCCGGGCCCGGTAAAAAATTTCAGGCCCGGGCCCGAGCCCGGTCGTTCGCTACAAAAAAGACTATATAGCTAGTTTTCTGAGCCCAAAAAGGCTGTATATCTAATTTTCTGAGTCCAAAAAAGGCCATACAGCGACGGTCTTTCGTCCAAAATCGCAGTATTGCTATCAGTTTTTCAAGGCTCAGGGGTAATAAATACCCCACACCCCCATGCTCTTGTGTATTATGCATCAAAAAGATCGTTTTTGGGCATTTCTAACGATGCTCTATCTTTCTAGAACATGAAAACATTTTAAAAAATTCCGAACAAAGTCAAAAAAGTCGAGCAAATTGAACAGAATGTAGTCAAAACATGTGTCGAAAATCTGACACTTTTCAAGCAAACAGATTGCTAAAAACGCTTTAAAAAAGCACCGTTTCTACGAATTTTTTGAAATTTTCGGAAACTTATGAAAAATCGCGAATTCTGGCGAGTTGAAAAAATTTCTGGGGGGAAGAATTTTTCTGAATGGTAAGAGAAGGGTTTTGAACCCCTAGATCATGTATGATCGGCACACGGAGATTTCTTGCTTTGCGTCTCACTAAATGTATTCGTTTTGATTCGTATTTTCACCAAAAGTGCAATTTCAGAAAGTAGGTATATAAGAGGTGACTTGGACAAGCGCACAATGACTTTAGATCATAAACGGCATAGTAAGAATGGCTGAAGCAAAAATTATCATGCTTTACACAAAATTTCAATAAGATTAATCAGGCGCCAGCTTACGAAGAAGCAGATTAAAGCTGAAGCTATACAAAATGCGCCTTTGGAATAATTGTCGCTTTTCTACGAAAAACAGTAATATATATAAGTCACCGGTTTTTCGTCTTCCAATCTATTCCATTTTATTTCCACAGGGACCAAAGGCTCTAAACATTTTCTTTCACATTGCTCAATTAACTCTAACGCGACGCGACTCTTAGCGCGTGGTTCAAAATAATGAACATTTTAGCACAAAAAAACGAATGATTTCAAATTCGCTAGACAAGGCGACCGCTGAAAGATGGTAAATTACTATTTACGCATTAGCTCGATGGCGACCCAAAAAACGAGCTTAGCAACGATAGTCGCGTCGAGTCGGAGAAAACGAGCTTATTCTTTTATTAGGCGTATTATACGGGCGACAGAATGAGCTTATATTCTTATTGCTGCAAAAGGAGCTTATCTGTCGTTAGCCGCTTTTTGTTGCGAGACGCGAACCAAAAGGAATCGATTCAACTAATATCGAATGACGAAGGAGAAAGCGCACCTGCTCTTTTGCTACCCATTCCCGCGTGCAAAGGCAAATTAATAGCTAGATATTCATTTTTTGCCGGCGCAAGAAACGACTAATAAGCTTTATATGCCCTCGTGGGATCAGTTTTATAGGTAACTAATTTGGAGGCTCGCACACGCACACACACAATGGAAAGATACGCGAATAGATTTTTCAAGATTCTTATCAAGCTGGGGTTATTCGTCTGAGCGCGTAAGCCGATTTTCATAGAACGTAGCGAACATGAGTTTTAAAAAAGTTGGGTACGGCTGCATATAAAATTTGCCATAACTTATGAGCTGTAAGTAATGCACAGTGTAAGTATCCTAAATCTCGTTCTAAATTATCAAATTGGAGCACTGTCCGGACCAGATGCACCATGACAATGAAAGAGAAAGTTTTCCATAAATAAATAGAATGATAGGGAGAACGAATGAAGTAATTACTACGCCAGGCCCGCAATCGGGCAGTGACAAGTAAATTATTCACTGAAACCGAGATCAAAATATTGAGAACACGAAACAACTTGAATATCATTTATTCGACTGAAGAGTTTAAGGCTTATCATAGCGGAACACGAAATATGCGCTTCATGGATTATTTTTAGAGGACGAGTTATATACTCTTGAGCCAGGTTAACCGCTCATTGAGAAGTGGGTCTGACGTAGGGGCGGATGTAAGGGGCAGGGAAGTGGCCAACCCCTATTGGCCGGAAATATTCGGCGAGATAAAGAATGGATACGTAATTTGCAATGATTTTTGGCCGTCAGTGATCACAATTTCTCAAATTTTTTCGGCGTTTCGCGCCGGATAATACCTACTAATTGACATTTATTCACTTTCTTGGCGACCTGGAAGCCATTTTTTGGTCTTGGAATAGCTTCCAAAACGATTTCAAGAGTCGGAAACAGTTATTTCGACATCGATTTCTTCTATTTTCGAGTATACCTTTTGAAAAAATTTCGACGTTCGGGGTCAAATGCTACAAATGCAGGAAATAGAGCAGTAAATCAAGCTTCTAAATGTCCTCCAGCCTAAAATTCTCAAATTTTTCGAAGTCAAAGGAATTTAATGATTTTTTCGCACAAAATTGTCGAAAATTTAAAAATTGTTCGCGCAAATGTTAGCATCAAAAGTGTTTTCAAATAAAAGTAGACAATGTAAAGCGATAGAAAAAAAGCCATTTCGCACGTGAAGGGCAAATGTTTGGTTTTTCAGAAAAGTTGGGGTACTGTTGTCAGCGAACGACCGGGCCCAAAATTTGGCCCGGGACCGGGACCGGGCCTTGTTATATAAATAATAGGTAGGCCTTGCAGGATGTAGGCACAAATTGATATACACATTTGCACACTGAGACATCAGAAATCCTTTATTCAGAGACATAGTCAGGGTCTTAAATTGAACGCTTTGTAACCAATAGCATGGAAACCAGATTTTAAGAACAACAATTTGTCAACATTATCAGGAGCAGTGTTTTTTTGTACAAGGTCCGTTTGTATATGTACTAAGATGATCCTCAAAAGTCTATGTACATTTTGTGCATGCAAGTTTTTGTGTACTATAATATAGTACAATAAGGATTTTAGTGTGGTAAAACGGGGTTTCCAATCTTTGATAGTGTATTTTAGCTAATTTTTAGGTTTCTGACGCCAAAAATTACTGAAAATTGTCTCTAAACGGCGCGAAGCGCTGAAAAATTGCGCCGAAAAATTTGACATTTTTCCATTCAAAAATGCAAATTCTGCTATTTTAAACATATATAGGACAAACAATCACTCGTATCGACGCGAAGCGATGAAAATTTCCGGGAATTTTACACCTTTTTAACGGTTTTCGTCTTCTCGAAAATCTTTGTACATTTTGTACACATAAATTTTTGAGTACTATTACATGAGTACAGTAGCGATTTTAGTGTAGTAAAAGAGGTTGTTCGACTTTTGGTAGTGTATTTTAGCTAATTTCTGGGTCTCTAAGGGCAAAAATCACTAAGAATTGTCTTAATACGGCGTAAAGCGCCGAAAAACTTCACATTTTTTCCTTTTAAATGCGATTTCTGCCATTATAAAGATATATATAGAACGCGTAATTACTCATTCCGGCGCGAAGCGTCGAAGGGTTCTGCAAATTTAGGACCTTTTTTTGCAGTTTTTGTGTTCCCAAAAATCTTTGTACATGTACAAAGACGGTCCCGAAAAGTCTTTGTACATCGGGAAAAATCTTTGCCGAGTACAAAAAAAACTGTCAGGAGAGCAGTACGCAAAATCAATAGGTCACAGTGATACAGAAGAAGCAAAAATACAGTGGAATGGACATAATTGATTTAAACAAGAAGTTAATCACATAAGACATCGATCTTAGCAATAAGAACACGCAGTCACAAAATAGTGGCTAATCATTTGAGTGGAATAATATAAGATTGTATTTATTTGCTTGGACAAGTTCTCGAGTAAATTTTTGCTTAAGTAGAATAAAAAAAGCTAAGGCTACAAAGGAATAGTCACAGGGGCATAGGTTGCCGAGAAAACTGCTTTTTTCTTCGACAGAATTTTTTAAGACAAGGCTCGAGTTCTCTTGAGCAAGCTATTATTAGCTCACTGTCACGTAGACAACAAAAGAAATCTTTACACTTTTTGCATAAATTAATATTCATACTAATGTCTCTTTATGTTGAATTGTGGGGTTGCACACTCTTATCGCGCTTAAACAGAGTCTAGTAGTCAGTATAACAACAATAATGCTATGGTTTTTTGAATACATATATCATTCCCATTATTTGCGGAAAAGTCGACATATCAGTATTTTAAAAAATTCTATTTTATGCACGATTTAAATGCGCATAAATGCATAACATAAGATTCACGCGTCGAGATATCAATGAGATCGGGGACACATGAATGTAACGAGTTGCATCAGTCCAAATTAAGTGCAAAATGGATACACAGACAGTGCCTACTGATTAACGTGCTACAAAGGTTCAGATTATGTACGCATGTAAAGCATTACACGCTTTGCTAAGTTAGGTAAGTTGAATGCCTGGCATAATCTATAAGGCCCGGCCCAGGCCCGGCCGTTCTGAGGCCGGGACCGGGCTTGCTAGGCCCGGCCGGGACCGGTAACGGGAGCGGGCGCCCGGTCGTTCCTTGACTGTTGTCCCCCCATAGCAAAATCCTAGATCCGCCACTGGTCTAACACAACCATTTTTTGTGGAGCAGGACTACCACTTCACCACCGGGTGAGAGCCCATCGCAACTCATTCCCGAGACGGACTTTTAAATTATTTTTATAGTCGCTAAATAATCTGCTTTAACAATAACTGATAAAATCAAATAATTCAATAATCAAATAAATTTAAAGTAGGGTGACTTTTTCGAGATTAGTATGGACTTTCGGAAATCAGGCACAAACGACTGAAATATAGGAATTGCCATTTATTTCTCCCGCATAAATTGGTGGTTGCTAAATATCTCCACATAAAAACCGGTTTTTCTAACCCATTCGTCACTCAAAACCGTGTTTTTTGTCATCAAAAGCAATTTTTTCAAGGTTTCAGTGAAAAACCGTATATAGTATTAAATTCTTCAAAAACAGTTTGAACCATTTATCAAGTTTTAATCAATGCCTTGACGGTTTGCCCTAAAGATTAGATTGTAAAAAATAAGATTTGGCTCTTATGCTGTGCTGGAAACCGAAGCAAAACCAAGTGAATGAACTCAGATCAGAACGTCGGTTTTCATAAGAAAATTCGTCATAGTAATGCTCTTACTTCATCAAAAAAATTATCAAATCATATGCCGCCACGCTTGCGCACTTTTGCATGTTCATCAGCGCACCATAGGTATTTATTCAAAGAATTGCGTTCATAATGCACAAATTCTTGGAGCAATCTAAGCGAAATAACGGTTTGCACGTAATCAATTCCATAATTATAAAATATTTGTTTTGGATTCACGATTCACGTATCCTTATGCGAGAATTTTTGAGGCAAGCCACCTTGAGAACCGTTAGGAGACAGGCAAAAATAGCGTAATTCTTGAGTTTCTCAACGAGCGCTGTCCAATAGTATAGATAAATTTTAAAAAAATTGAACAAAGTTTCAATTCATTTCAGACTCGTATACCAAAACAAGGTGCCTTTAAACTGCGCGTAGGACTGATTTAAGCAGCATCAATTCGGCAAAAATAAATTTTTCAAATGTTGTCATAATCTCAATTGTGGAGCTTTTAGAAGAAAAATAGCACTGAAAGCGTCACATATTACCTACATCATAGTCGAGTCAAAAACCCTATTTGGCGGTCTTTCCAGTGAGTTTTGAGAATTTTCAATCTTTTTCTTCAAACGGAACCTTTGTGAAAAATCGATTTCTTCTTTATGGCGGAGTCGGCCCGGCCCCTGCCCTCTAAATACGGGCCAGCATATACGCATACTATCTGTCGACGATGATGGAAAATTGCTCATAATTTTCAAAAGATTATAAGCAATATTTTTATTATTTAATTCCGACATAATAAAAAGTCACGGTCGTATTTAGGGGCTGGGGGCGTCCCCCTAGGCCGGAAAAATTTTTAAAAGGTAAGATAATGCACAGAAAGATGGAAAAATTGCCTGTGTTTGACGTAAAATCTTTTAATGTTCGGCACTTTGCGTCAGGTATGAAGTATTTCCTATAATTTTAGCTCAAGCGCGACCAAAAAACGACACTTTTTATAGCATTTTGAGATTTTGAGTAAGGAAAAACTTTTTTCGAAGAGTTAGACTGTTATGATCTTAAAGTTTTTGCGAACTATCCCGACGAATTTTCCGAGATATAGACCAATTTGTGTTGGGTCCGCTCCCCTCCACCTTGGCCAAACCCTGGATACGAGCGTGTCTATATATTCAGTAATAGATAATTGTTAGTTTTGAAGGCATCCGTATTACGGCAGGAAAATTACGATTTTTTAATAACAGTAGGACTAAATGTTCTGTTTCCTTCTAATTTCCTTGCGGCCCGAAAACTGAATAATTCGAAAGTAAAACGAAAAATCAAATCGATTTTAGGTGGCATTTACAAATATATGTACAATTAGCCAATTTACAGCAAGCGTTACGAAAAATTATGATTATCAAAGACATTTCCTATTTTCCAGCAGAAAAAAATGACGTTGCTTCGTATTATAAGAAAAATGAACGTGATGTTTAAATACGATTATAAACACAATAAAAGGAATGTTTATGACAGATTTACTACACAAATCAAACAACCTTTGATCGAATATATTGGTTGATTAAAAAGTAATTGATTATAAACTACATGCAATTCATTACTAGGAAGCAAATTTGTTATACACGAAACGGAACGAAACAGTAAATTACAAAGGCTAAACCGTCAAAGCTAAGCATATTACTTAAAAATCCGTTTACATTTAATAATGAAGCTATCAAAGGTAAATAATCCCTGAAACATCAAATTCAACAAAATAGAGCCAAGAATGGTAATTTGGCGCGAGGCACCGAAAACATATGCACATTAAAAAATCGCTAAGAAAGCTCAAAACAAGACAATTTCTAAGACTTTTTTGGAAAATCGAAAATTATATATGGGCGGTGAAAAATTTTTTTGCAGGAAAGGGCTGAATGAAAACTTTTTTGTGCGGGTTGAAAACCCCTAGACCTCCAAGAACATGTATGCTTATGACTTTGTACTATATATACCTTTTGCAATAAAAACTTACGTAGTAGCCTAGATAAGTATTGTATAGATTCGAATTTTGAAATTTATTTGCACAATTTTACCAATCGCTTGCCTGAATATGAAGCTAAAATTTGCACAGAGCATGTTCAAACTTGAAATTACTGGCCGTTTGCGATAATTGAGGACTAATTGTATAGAAATGCCTGAGTTTGAGCTAAAAAGTATGAAAGTGTGAAAATTTGAATAATTACAAG
The DNA here is from genome assembly GCA_036768485.1 of Mermis nigrescens. Classification (NCBI taxonomy): domain Eukaryota; kingdom Metazoa; phylum Nematoda; class Enoplea; order Mermithida; family Mermithidae; genus Mermis; species Mermis nigrescens. The sequence continues at coordinate 615,675 of JAVLUZ010000658.1, forward strand.
CGCATTTTTTGGAGCTTCGCGCCGAGCTCATTACTTAGGTACCTATCTTTCTTCATCGTTTGCTCTGGAATCATGAAATTTCTGTTCTGCCTGCCTTTATATTGCCCAAAATTTAAAATAAAAGACAAAAAGTCAGAATTATTGGCGCTTCGCGTCGATTACTGTGCGATTGCTTTCGGAGTTATTTTCGAACATGATCCAAACCAAAGCAATCGAAAATCTCAAAAACATAATCTAAAAACAAATTTCATAGATAGGTAACCTTAAAACAAAGCACAGAAAAAGAACCTTGAACTCACGAAAAACTCAAGGTTTGCATGAAAATGTCCCACTTTAGTCACTTTTGCAGAAACAGGTGATAAAGAATCTGGGGAAGTTTTCCTATGAACAATAACCCTTTTACGCATTTACGACATGCTGAGCACGACTAAGGAAATAAGTTTGCAGAAAAGTTGTTTCTAGCTAATTGTCGACCTAAGCGGGAGTATGTCGACCTAAGCGGGAGTATCGACCTAAGCATGTTAAAGCCACATAACATTTAAACTAAGCCTAAACCTTAAAATTATAAGGTAAAGATACAGAATTAAGAGTTAGTGTAAAAACTGACTATACAGTAGCATTAAAAATGCAGCATCTGAAGTCCTGTAGCTCCTTTGATACTGCTCTGATTTCAAACAAATATCTTTTCCGCGCTTTCTTTTGTAGAGCCCTACAACCTAAAAGCAGTAAATTGAAATCGTATTGAAATACGAATTTTCCGTTTGGACCATATTTTAAAGTTAAGCCTTGCTCTTTCATCAAAGCTCCAGTATTGGATTTAAGAGGAGTTTACTTAAGCCATATTTTGCTTCGTTTACACCGATTTAGCACTTTAATGTTCCTTCTGTTTGTAAAAAATTCAATTTCTAAAACATCATTTATTAAAAATACTGCAAATTTATTTCTAAGTGAGTAGGATGAAGTACATAAGAATTTTCTGGCGCTTCGCTCGCGCTGCATCAATTAATCCTGTTTGTCAGAGAACTTAATAAATTGGTTTAAGTGAACTAATGAAGGTTGAAGAACGCAGTTTCATCAGACAACACATTATGGAATCCTTAGGTACAGAATATACAAAGAATGGACGGCATGAAGCAATGATCAATAATTCCATTTTTTCGAAAATCATGATTTTTCAGTAGGAAATTTAGGATAAGGCGCGGAGAGTACAAAATTTTTTCATAAAAAAATTAAAATTTGTTTAGAAGGGTCGAAATTCGTCATCCTATAACTCCTGATCCGAAGCACCTAGAGCCTTCCCGTTTCGATTCCGCGCCATATCTTCTCATGTTCTACGCTATGGTCAATCAGACCCCCGAACCTCATTCTATTCAATGGGTTCCTCCGGTATTCCTTCGTTTGGTTGACACTATCTTTTCTACACTGACCTAAAAATTACACGCATTGCGTCTGGTGCTTGCAATGGCAGCTAACTTATGCTTTTCCTAGATTTTCACATGCGCCGATTTCATTAATCGGTAACATTTTTAAACAGCGATGTCTTGTCTTAGATAATTTTTCAATGAAGCTGGTATTTCAATGTGTAGCATCCTTATCTCTTGCTTAGGTTTGGGCCCTTCAAAAATAGGAGCCATGATTCCTCAAAAAAATCATGACTATTTTCATTAAAAAAATACCACTTTGAACGCGCCAAGAGCGCCGGCTGCAACAACTCCATAAGCGCATGTAAAAAAGGTAAGTGTCAACCAAACGCAGGAATACCGGTAAATTCTCCTGCTGGTTATTGCTCCACTTAAGCACAAAGAAGGACTCATATCCGTCTGCAAAAACACTTGTTTTAAACACGAGAACTTCATTTGTGATTTTCTTGGGCCACCAAAATACGATCCAAAATCTAAAATGCTGAACAACGTTTGGGCTTGCTAAATCGTTAAGAAAAAGGTCTCTGCTTAATGCTTTTTTTGTCGATTTTAATGTCAATTGTCTACCGAGTGCAGGGTTGCCAAGTGCTCTTGTAAAAAAACCTCTATTTCAACCGCAAACAGCCTTAAAAAAGCCCAACCAATGATTAAGCATGGGCGCAAAAAAACTCAATCGCTAAGTCTCCAACGGCCTAAAAATACCCTAAAATGGGGGAACCCTCCCCCCAATTTGGCCACTGACGCAGCCAGGGGGAGAGGGAATTCCCCACCCAACCCAACCCTCGAAAAAATTTCTACATGTTCAAGACAATATATTTGCATGATACTGTTCTGCAACATAAAATCGAAAAATTCGGCGCTTCGAGCAGATTTCTTCTATATTTTGGCAGTTTCTATCGTTTTATTGCACAAAAAATGAAAAAAATTAGCACTTCGCGCGCGTTATGAGCATTCTTCCGTCAAAAACGTAAAAAAATTTCAAAAAAATATTTTTTATTGCTTAAATAGTGCAGGACGATGTGAAAAGTTCAAAACACAGATTATTTAACGGCCCCCGCCTGTTTTTTATAGGTTTTTTGATGAAAAGCTTTTCGGATTCCTCCTCTTCGACGAAGATCCTGGTTACGCGCCTATGGACTCGGCGATCCCGGTATAGTGCCGCTGTCGATCATAGAAGAGGAAGTAAAAGCACAGTAAAGATACTTGGCAAGTAAATAACGTCAAATTTGTAGCTTACGCATTCATTTAACCGGAATGTTACTCATTTTGCACGTGATTTGGATTTGGCGAATTACTGAAGATAGTTTATTAAACCTAATCTTCCGATTTGGGGAGTCATTTGAAATCTTGAAGTCCAGCCAGCAGGACACACGTGCTCCAGGAGCGCACCCCCATTGACCCACAATAGTTGAAGATAAAAAAGTGGATTATGTAATTTGCGATGATTTCTGGCCACCGGTGATCATAATTTGTCAAATTTATCCGGCGCATACCTATAGTCTGTTTCATTCATCCGAGAGATTTTTCAGTGAATGTTTTCCGAGGCTACAGTAATCCCTTCTTTCTTATTTACTGTAGTTCGCTAGATCTCACTGTAGTTACGTAGCAGAGAAGGGTTTTCCAATAACTTTTTTGCGACATAATTTATTCTCGTCTTCCAGCAAATTAATCAACTTACAGATAAAAATAGCGCATTCAGCTTATCCTTAGTTGACACTACAAACACAATAGACTGAAATGTTAAGAAACGTCGCGAATTCCCTCCTAGTTCAGTGGTAAAACGTCTGCTTGTCGTATCGAAGCAACTGGGTTCGATTCCACCCGATAGCTTTTTATTCAGCGCACTTACTGAATATGTCCCAGTACTGATTAAATGCCTAAATAAATTTATATAGGCGAATTAGTGCATTAAAAATGGAAGAATAACAGACACTCGCCCTCACTGAGCTGATCTGCCGAATTACAGTAATTCGTCTTGTTTCGCTTACTGTAGCCCTTAAAAGAATTGACTAAAAAGCTCTCGAATAAATGAAACAAGACTATAAATGACATGCATTTACTTTCTTGGCGACCTGGAAGTAGTGTTGGCAAAGTTAGTAAAATACGATAGAGTTAGGGTTAGGGTTCACCCCATTCCAAGAAAGTTAATAGGGTTAGAGTTAACTCTAACCCTATTCCTTAAAAAGGGGTTAACCCGTTTTAAAAGGGTTATTTATATGATGAACAAAGCACGCTTTTTTGCCACTCGAAAAATTTGATTCAAAATAGACTGGACTTTTAAATTGTGAGACTATTACCTAATTACCTAATGCGGTAACCTAAGAGGGATGCGGTAAGCTAAGAGTTTAAAAATGTCACCAATGAGATCAGCGCATTCGAAAACCTAGGAAAAGAACGAAATAAGACATAATAATGGCCGCTCGGATAAGTTGTTGCGTCATTTGAATTCATGTACGAAAGGTAAGTGTGCACCACGCACAGGAATACCGAGTGATTATAACCACAATGGTGGGAATCTATTGGCAAAAGCATGCATATTGAAAAAGCTTGGATGGAAAAACGAGTGATTAAGGAAAGGAAAGTAAACAGCACCACGCGAGAAGAGGCGTTAAGACAACCAGCCAGGTCGCACATCGGCTCGATCAATGAGACGACCAGGGTTGCCAAGTGCTCTTGTCAAAAAACCCCATTTTCGGTCACAAAAAACCTCAAAATGGCTAAAAATGGCTTTAAAACCCCCTACACAACGGTGAAGCATAGGCGCAAAAAACCCCCAATCGCTTCAAGGTGCCCCCAATGCCCCCAAAAACTCCTAAATTGGGGAAAAACTCCTAACTCGGCAACACTGGAGACGACGACGACGGGAATTATTTACTTGAAAAAAACAGTAATAAAAATCGTAAGTTATAACTGCACGAATGAATAACTTACTCACCCTTTTTTAACCCTTTCTCGGTTGGAAATTCAAAGAGTTAGGGTTAACCCCGATGGTCACTAACTCACCCAAAATAGGGTTAACTCTATTGAAAAAGTGATGGGTTAACCCTATTTTGGGTTGAGTTAGAGTTAACTCTGCCAACACTACCTGTAAGCCATTTTTTGCTCATGGAATAGAGTTCAAGACAATTTCAAGAGCAGAAGGAATTATACTTTATCAAAGATTTATACTATTTTCAGACGTAACTTTTAAAAATTTTCGACCTTCCGCGTCAAGTGCTACAAATACAGGAAACCGATCAGTAAATCAAGCTTTTAAGCGTCATTCCGCCCGAATTCCCAAATTTTCCGGCGCCTCGCACTGCGCCAGATTTTCGCTAAAGGGAAGGAATTAATGATTTTTTCGAACAAAATTTTTGAGGATTTAAAAATTTTCCAGAAGAATGTTACGTTGAAAGTAATTTTAAATAAAGGTAGACGATCTAAAACGCCGAAACACGCTATTTCGCACATGAATGGCTAATTTCAGACCTACTTTTGACTGTTTTTGGGAGGGTTGAGGTACCGCACCATACATGGACAGCGAGGAAATGGGGGGCGGGAGATCTGGTTGGGTGAATTCGCCAAAACTCTTATTGGAAATAGAATTCTTGGGGTCTAAAGTAATCTGCGGGAAGTTTTCAACTTAAGGTTGATATGATTTGTGATTCAATATCGTAAACTTGTACTTCTGTATAAACAGATGTCGCATAAAACAAGCGAAAAATAAGCGATAGACTCGAAAACAGATGATAACAGTAAAACTCAACAAAGAACGTAGAAAATCGCCCGAAATAAAAAAATATATCGAAATTTAGTCGTATTTGATTATTTTCGAAAGATTTTCGAAAAAAGTCCGCAAATATTTCTGGAATGACTTCAGGTCCATCGTTTTCAACGCAAAGCATAACTCGTTCAAGTATTCTGCAGGCAATGCCGCCTCTGGCCATAAATTTCGACTCAAAAAATCAATCATTTGATCACCCTGAAGAATAAGACAATGATAAATGTAGGAAACAAAATAAACGATAAATTAATAAGAATAAATGTGACAATAAATCGATAAGTAAGCAGTAATGACTACGATAAATTAAATTGATAATAATTATTATAATAAATAAAATGAGCAGAATAACAATACTGATAGTAATAAATACAAATTAGTACAAAGATAAGGACGTTTAAGACACAATAAGGAAAGAAATACAAGTTGATAAGATGATGATAAAACAATGATATTCGAAGTTACAATTTTAAAAGGTACGCATATATGTATGTGCATACCTGAATCTCATGAAATAGTTTCAACGATGCTCCGATTTCGCTCAAAACCTAAAATACGGATTATAAGTATGTACACACTAGCAAAGAAAAATGCTCCGATGGAACAAAAAGGACGAATATACTAGATGGAATTACGCATCATTAAGGACTTTAAAAGAGGGGACTAGGGAAAAATACCTATGTATGCTTGTGAAAGTTGAAAGAATCTACTAAAAATTAGACTTCCGTTAAAAACGCTAAAAATCGAAGTATATTCTGCGGCTTCTGAAAAAAGCGTGCCTTCACAAAACATTGTCCACTGGCTTAGAAAAACATATATTGAGGAAGCCTTGATGTGTTTTAAAAAGCGATTTAGTTTCTTATCAATATAAAATTTCTCTAACATTTACATAGTTAATCTTCAATGGATAATAATCAATAATAATAAAAATCGTCAATAATCAATTAAAATCAAATTAAAACCATCTTGTTGATTGCTGCCCCTTACAATGCATACCACACTTGCGTAACAATGCACATTATATCGTTTTTATAAGTGATCGCTTCTTTTCAAGGAATTAGCTATTCATCTTATATATTTTTACGTCGGAGGTGCAACTTTCTTCTGCTGGCGGCAAAATATATTTTAATTTTCAGCGTCTTTAGCGGAAATCTAATTTTAGTAGATTCCTACAACTTTCACAGGCATGCACAGGTAACATTTCCCTAGTCCCTCCTTTACGTCCTTAATGATGAGTAATTCTAAGCATATTCGTCCTTTTTGTTCCATTGGAGCTTTATTTGCTAGTACTCTACTTTTAATCACCAAGAGTTAAGTAAGTCAGTCAGTAAACACCTACGGCAACATGCCACAATAATGACAGCAGTCCAAGAACGCGAAAAACAATGTTGTTCTGAACATCAGCATTATCTTATCTTAAACATAATAACCTTACCTTATTTAAGCAGATAAAATTTTTTCAGCGTAAAATTCACGCAACTACTTGGTGTGAAGAATACAGACACTCTGATTCGTAATCCTAAGGTTACATGTACATTTTTGAAAAAATTAAGCCTTTGTAATGCTATGAAGCTAAAGTCAATTTTCAGTGTAACTTTACACAACTACTGGGTGTGAAGAAAAAATACAATCAGATTCGTAATCCTGGCCTTAAGGAACATATTTTGAAAAAAAATTCACGTTTTGCAACGCTTTGAATGTAAAATAAATTTGTAGTGTAAACTTTACTCATCAACAATAAATGAATAGTGCACACTTTACACAACTACTGAGGTAGATAAAGCTAGCATTCAGATCCGTAACGCTGATATTAATCTAATATTATGATAATTATTTATTGAAAAATTAATTCTCCACAATGGTCTGAGAACAAATAAATATTGGATGTAAACCACTTTACACTACTGTTGAGTGTAAACAAACGCGCCCAATCTGACGCATGACGTTCGACCCCTGGTACATTTTTTTAGACTTGTGATCATGTCCAGACTCATAACTGGAGAAGTTGGCAGTAAAACAAGACAGAAACACGTTTAACACTCCCAATTTTTGACTTTACACCTCCCGAAAAAGCTCAATATTTATGTAAATGAAGACAATTTGCCTTGACGTGCACCCCTTAGAAAGTACTTCATTTTTGTCTTATTTGACTTCTCCCGACTTCTAAACGGAGAAAGTGGCGAACGAAAAAGGGACAAACACGTATTTTTCCACCATCCGCTACATTGTAAACTTTACAAATCTGATCCTAACTCCCCATTGAGTGTAAGTAAATTCGATTTGGGCCAGTTTGCTAGCCCTTTTAATTTTAGTACATTTGTATGAGGAAAACTTCTGTTCCGTAAAATATCTGAGATATTTACCAATCAAAATGGGGAAAAACGTGTTTTTCCGCCCATTTTACACCCTGATTTCGAACTTCACACCTCCATAAGTAACTCAATATTTATTTTTTTAACGCGGTTTGCTGCGACTTGTAGCTGTTAGAACGAACTTTATTTTTATTTTATTCAATTTACCCCGACTTATAATTGCAGAAGTTGGCGGAGGAATCTCAGGCAAAACCTGTTTGTTACACCATCCACCAGAGTGTAAAGTTTAAACCCCTAGATCTAACTCCATTTTCAAAAAAAATGAAAAAGTGGTTTTGAGCTTACTCAATAGTCTACAATTAGATAAGCCAGATTAAACAGATTGCAAAACTGAGTTAGGAAATTTTGGTAACAGACCAAAATTTTAGAAAAGAATGTTATAACGTTACAGTAAAACTTTACACGCTCTTTACACAACGGGTATTCATTTAAAAAACACAGGCAGCGACTTCTCTTATTATCCATCTTTTAAAAAATACCGCACAATATAGAAGTGTCCCGTTATAGCTGTAGGGAGTGCACAGGTGTTAGGGGTACCTAAATATATTATAGGTACGCGCTAACGCGCTACTTACTACTTATGATAAGGTAGCTACAAAACGAAGCCCGTTCAGCAAAGTTGGGGCAAGCCATAAGAAATTTAAGAGTGATAAATGAGTAGGTACACAATATGTACCTACTTATTTCATAAACATAGGTCAGGGTTGGCGGCGGGGGGAGATAATAACAGAAATTCAAAACAGTAAATTTAGTGCTCACAATTTTTTACTATGTAAATGACGAAAATAGTCAAAAATAAGCTATAAAACGTTTTTTCGGGATAATACCGCATTTTCAAAGAAGTTCTAGTACATTTAAACTGCATTATATAGCTTTTAACACTAAAAATATAGAAATTGATTCATTTTGAGCGTTTTCCAAGTAAAAAGTAAATGAAGTATCATAAAAATTTTTGACATTCTTATTGCTTTTGACCTCAAAAATGATGCAAAAACGTACCCGTGTGGCTGACCCTTCAGTGAGGGGTAATCCCCTCCTATGTGCACGTATGAGTCATTTACATTTATTGTTATTTATTTTGTTCATTAGTTTAATTTTATTCATTTCAATTTATTTACTTACACGTCAGAAATAGCTTTTTCTATATGTGGGTATTTTTTGACCATTGTATTTTTCAAGAGCGCTAAAAAACCAAAAACATTACACGAAGATGATAACCGGGATGATTTATAATAAAAAAATCGACTTATTGGTGCAAAGCACTGAAAAACTATTTACTTTGTCTAAAACTTGTTAAATAAAACCTAACGTAATGCTTTTTCTTGAAGTCGAAATTTCTAAGAGAAGTCAGCAACGTTTAGTTAAGCAGGCATCCTACTCGTATCTAGAAAGTGAAACCCAAAAATGTATCATCAAAATATGAAGTGACTTTTACTTCAGTGAATTTCGTTTAAACAAAGGCATATTGTATCAAGTGAACCAAGATCAACACGTTTATCTTATTGGGTGAAAAAATCAATAATGATTTACAGATATTTCTATAGAATAGTCCATTTAATAAATAGCAATACACCGGGAGATGAGGCCGTAAATTCTTCTGGGTTTTCAACTAGAAAGATTAACGAATAAAAAATAATGACAGTAAAAGTGAAAAAATTCGATTTAAGAATTTAAAATCCTTAAAATCTGAACAAAACTTCAAGCCAATAATTGGCAAAAAGAATTTCTCACACTTCAAATTAAATGCTATCAACTGGCATTGGAGAAAAATTAAAAATTTCCTAAAATGGAACTTTAGGGATTTAACTTATTATACGAGTTTCGGTCAAAAATCCAGAATAGCCTCAAAAGCTTTTACGGTCTACGCCAAAGTGTGATAAAATCAAAACTGGCGCGGTGCCACAAAAATCAAAAATTATATTTTCGAAAAAAAATATTACTTATTATATTAAAATTTCTAAAAAATTAATTATCAAGTCACCATAACAGTCTGGGCATCCGAATAATCGAAGCCAACTTTTAGAGGAGCGGCGAAGCAGGCCGGCAAAATTTGGCAATAGAAAAAATTAATGAGCCATTGGTCGAGCTGAAGTCCGGAATTTGTTTTGGCTAAACGTTGATAATTTTCCAAGCATCGTTGAGCGGTATTAAAACAGAGCTTTTGAACCTAAATCAAACGATTTTTCTTCAAGCTTATCGTTTGATTTCGAAAATAGTACGAATATTTTGAAATTATACGATGAATCAACTAAAAATTACTCTTCACGAACATATTTTTGAATGAAAGGCAAATTTCTGATTTTATATCGTATTTTCAGTACCGTTTGTTTAAAAATCAATTATTACCGCCATAGCATAATGAATAAAATTAACGACAAAATCAAATAGTAATGGAGATATGCAGGCACGTATCTCTGGGTAAGAGGGTGGGGGGGCAGAAATTCAGAAAAATCGGACTTTTTAAACGTTATTTTGTGCTATTTTCGGCCTTAGTCCCCCCAAAAATTGGTGTTGGTCCCCCAAATAGGATGGCCAGCTACGTGCCCGTAGATGTGTAAATGCATTAATTACACATTTTGTGCAGTCGCAAACTTAATTTATACCACATTAAAGTTCGCTGATTTTGTGCGAAAAAATGGCTTAAAGGTTACAAAATTATGTTGCTCAAAACCATTACCGCATTCGACTCTGGCTGGAGCGTACGAAACGAAATCCGATAAAGTGAACAGAAATAGTAAATCGTGACAAGCGGCAAACATAGGCCCATAAAAAATTCAAGTCGTTGAAAAATAATTTTCCTTTAATACGTATGTGATCTTTTCTTTCAATACCAACTTACGTAGAGTAAAACTTAATGCTTGTCAGGATTACGTCGTCTACTGTACATATACATGTAAGCAGCCCCGTATCCAGGATTTTTTTTAAGGGAAGGGGTCGCAAACTTTGCAAATCAGATATCTCGAAAACTGTTGCACTTTATTTAACCACACGAAATCTGTCGTTCAAACTGTCTGCATAATTGATTTCTTGTCATTCGATTCGCGCGAAAATTGTAGATTTTTACGCTGGGAAACGTCAAAAATCTATACACTTTCAATCTGAAAATGCTTTAAAAAATTTCAGGGGGTGAACTTCTTCCCCTGGATACGGGCCCGTAAGTATAATGTAATGTACGTACAGTGTACATAATAACGTACCGTGCGTGCACTCCACTTTGTAAACACAACTACGTACGTAACATGGTTTCTTAGCACCACGCTAATGAAAGTTGCCCCCGTGCTAATAAAAATTTTGACCGTTAGCACGACGTGCTAACGAATACAGAATACGTTTTGGCAAAACTGTAGTTAATTTTAACGCTTTTTATCGTATTTTTTAACAAAAAATTCGAAAGAATTTTCGGCGCTTCGCGCCGCGTGTCATACTTACTGTGTATCTAGCCTTCAAATGCGCGATTTAAACACTCCATCATCAATCTACGTACAACCGAAGAGGTTTAGCATTACCCTCGCCTATTTGTTCAAAGATTTCTAGCACGTAATAATTACTTTGTGACAACTTTGCACTGTTTTATGTTGTTTGAAGAGAAAATTGGCTTCTTTACATATGTTCATTTATCATTCGATTCATTGGCGCAGTGACGTCTGTTCTTATATCAAATCAGTATATGGCAACCGCATTATCATTCCTAATGTTTTAATACGTATAAAGGTATCAATTTATAAGTTTATTGAGGCATTAGGAAGTCAATAATTGCGATTCAGTATAAATTTCTTAATATATTCAAATCCAGAAAAAACATTGACCAAGAAAAAACATTGATCTACAGAACATCATGGCATTCTTAAACGGTTAAATTAAAAAACAAAAGGACATGCATCACTGACACAATATGTAGGAATTATACAGGTAAAAAAACTGGCGTGCTAATGTAATCTATCCCATGTGCTAATGGAAAAATTTTCGTTTGGCAATGACGCTAATGGAGGTCGTGCTAAAAAACGCTGGTACGCAAGCAAAATTCTGGAGTCCGATGGAGCAAAACCACCGAAAATAGCACCAAAAATTCAATTCTGGGAGGTCTATCAAATTGAGGTGTTCGCCGAATTTTCGGGGAGGCGGTCCAGCCCGAGCCCCAAGCCCATGCATGGTTAGTATGCGGTTTTCGCTACGAGATGTAAGCACACCTGGGCGTGGGGGGTTTGGAGGTGTGCACCCCCCCCCCCCGAGAAACTAAAGTACCCCATAGAATTCAGTTTTTGAAAATTTTTTTGTTTTTTTTCGCAATTCTTTGATGCCAATGGATGGTGCTCGATGAGAATAGTTGAAAAGTGGTGCTTTAGCCATACCACCATTTTTAAGGCTATTTTTTGACCTTTGAAAAATCTTGCACTCCCCCAGAATTTTGGTGCCGCCCACCTATGGATGTAAGCCCTCGTCCAGCATCAAATTTTGCTACGGTTTGCTAGCTAATGTTAAATTATTAGGCGCTGTCGTATGTTGCAACACACCAACGCTAAGACATACGATGACGTCCAAGGTAGAAGCATCGGTCTAGCAGACCGCGGCACAGTTTGAAGGCGGATAAGGGTCCGAGTGACCGCGCATCAGCGAGGCACAAATTAAGGAATCGGGATTCGTTGACTGGAAAGTTTTTTTGGACAAAGGCGGCGCCGCTAATTTGGGGGTATTCACGTTGCCTGATAAGCAGGCACGTATCTCTGGGAGATGGGGGTCCCGACCCCATCCCTAAAATTCAGAAAAATCGGTAAAATAGGACTTTTTAAACGTTATTTTGAGCTATTTTTGGCCTTTTTGGGCTTAGTCCCCCAAAAATTGGTGTTGGTCCCCCCAAATAGGACGGTCAGCAACTTGCCTGCTGATAAGTTATTTTTTAGGAATACCGTAGGCTCTTTGACCAAAAGGGCCCCTTCCATTATGGATTTGAGTAAAATGTCCAGGTCGGAGGGCTGCAGGCAGGTCCACATTTCGGTCAAATTATTTTTGGCCACCGCGGCCAGCAATTGATAGTAGGCTCGGCGTAAGTAGATCGAGTCCCTGGAAGCTATTTCGTCGGTCGGATCGACCGGCTGAGCGAGGGCGTTCCAGACATTAGCGTAAATCGACGCGATATCGTTTTTACACGTTGTTACGAAATCTAGCTAAAAAACAACTCCATCCGACAATACGGCGGCTAAAACGAAATCCAATTGAAATAAATCATAATAATTAATAAATAATTTATGGAATGAAATGAAACTATAAAAAATGAGAATATCCAATAGCCTTAGGCTACGAAATAGTTCGCAAGCGAAAATAATTAATTAATAAATAATAATGATTGTTTATTAATTATTTATTTATTATCTACGAAATAATTCGCAAATAGGCTACGAAGTGATTCGCAAACCGCGAAATACGATAATCGTAGTGATAAATTGAAATTTCCAAAGGCTAGTCCAGCTCTAATGGATCCAAAAATTTTCTTGCGTCCATAATTCAGCTTAATCGGTTATGTGATTGTGATCTGTGACTGCGATTTTTTGACCTTTGAAAAAATCTTGCACCCCCCCAGAACTTTGATGCCGTCCACCTATGGGTAGGACCCCGTCTCACCCCTCCCTATGTCCTTGTGTGCACCTATGCAAGTTCTAAATGCTTAATATTCAAACAAGTCATACTTTGTATTTCAACACAGCCTGCTGTATAAGCGTTAGGAAATCTTGCAGCAATCGGGGATCGTTCATTATAGCAAGAAAGCGCTGTATAACAGCCGGAAAATAGGGCAATATTTCGTTGCCCAAGCTAATGACCATACGATGCAAATACTGCCGAACACCATTGAGCAAAGGGGGACTATAGTCGGTGGAGGGTTGGAGAGATTCCAGGAAAACCTGTCATAAATATAAAATGTACTGGGCTATTAAAAATTTGAAAAAAATTAAAAATTTCAGTTCATTCTCTAGCTACGCAAGTAAAACCATTTAAATTAGAGATAACGATTTTTGACCAACGATCAGCGATGAATACAGGGTTGCCCTAAATCTTAAATATACCATGCCATAACTTTGACTAATAAGAACATACCAGTTTGAGACTTTTGCATAAAATAAATGAAAAATCATATAAGCCGTGTTAAAACATTTTGGCCAGCTGCCAGGGTTTTATGCTTTACAGCGCTTTATTTATGTACTTGATTTTATCATAAACTAGTTTCTAATTGTTAATAGGAGTTAATAATACGAGAGCGTGTAATAAACTGCACACAATTAATGGTACTCGTATGTAGCTGACAAAAAATTTGTGGCGGTTTGAACAACATTTTTATCTATTTAATGCAACGAGTATAGAAATTCTATGTCCAAACTGCAGAATTATTGACGCGTAACGTTAATGTACCCCTTTTAGAAAGATTCTATAGAAAGGTCTAATCAATCATTCTTTAATTGAAAATGCTAGAAGTTGGATTTTTTCATGCCAAACAAACAAAAAAACAATCTTAATCAAGATGTTTCAAAACGAAGTTCTTGAAAATTTTAAAAGTCTACAAGATACGAGTATAATCGAAGAAATTATATAATTGAGATACGAAACTGAAGACGCACTACTTTAAGACTGTAAAATCATACACTTAAACTTCGAACCTACAAAAATATGTGCATTATGGGTGTAACGGAAAAATATAAGATATTTATGTACATATGTACGTGCACTGAATAGTAAAAGAAAATCAGACATTTTCTATGCAAGTGCATGCACATAAAATAATTAAAAAGGCATAGATATTTAGAGAATGTTCAGCTTAGGAACTATGTACATACATATATAATTTTTGACGTTCCCAATCGCAAAAATAGTCAAGTTTTCAGCGCTCCTTGAAAAATCAAAAGCATCGTTCATTGATATTTCAATTTTTTTCTATTTAAATTTTTTACAAGATAAAATCTATATTCTTTATCTTTCGAAAGCTACAATATTAAGCTCGAAGGGATAACAACGTCGAAAATTGTACCATGTACATGTGTTTGATTATTCTATTTCAGATAACATACCTGGTTTTTGGAAGATAATATTTTCGTCAACACAGTAATAAAAATGGAGCAATGAATGACGACTACATATATCCAGTAGATGATTAATGCTAAGGGCTACATACAGAATTTCGCAGAAAATATTATAATGAATTGTAGCAACTAAGTTCACCGAAAAAAGTTGTCAAATTTAAAAAAACAACTGAAAAATGCATAACTTTTCGCAGCACTAAATCCGTAAATGCAATCAAAGCTCTATAATACAAAATGCTTGCTCACTTACATAATTATTCAATATTTTTATTATAATGGAGCCTCAAAGTATGCGTGTTAAATCTGATCCTAAATCGGAAGCGCTTCAACTCGTACGCTTGCTGCAGTAATTAAAATATAAAATGCGTTAGAAGTTGTAAAAGACAGTTAGCGCGTGATTTTTCCTCATGAAATACAGGAAGTCAAAAAGTAGCTAGTATAATTAGCGCGTTAGCATGTACCTATAAAATACTTGGTTACCCCAACATATGCCCCCTCCTCACAGCCAAAGCGGGATAATTCAGTGAGGTGCAGTTTTTTTAAATATAGATGATCAAAAACGGTTTTGCAGACTTTTTTGCTTACACTCTCAATACCAAGTGTGTAACCAGCGTGTAGAGTTTTGGTTTAACGATATAAGATAAACAAATCTTCTACGGTTTTTTAGCCACCTTGTACACAGCTCAGCATACATGCCTTATACAATTTAATGGTATAGAATTGTAGAGAATTGAATTCTCTAATATGTACTTTTTTTTAATTTAGCTTAGTTCACGAGGGGTAGTGTAAAGAGTGTAAAAATTTACTGGTTTTTAAAGACAGATTTTGGTTGCGCTTTTGCCTTCTTGATGTCTGCCAACAACTCCGGTTATAAATCCCAAGAAATTTTTTCTGATAGAAATGTACCATGGCCTAAGGACTATTTTCTGTTTACCAGCAAACTTGTGTAAAAGTGGTTTATGTACATTTGATATTTATTTGTCATCAGGCCATTGTGGAGACTTAATTTTTTTACAAATGTTGATCGTCATATCGGATTAATATCAGAATTACGAATCCAACTGAAATCTTTTTTACACTCGGTAATTGTGTAAAGTTTACACTGAAAATTAATTTTAGTTCTAGAGCCTTGCGAAGCTTAATTTGTTTCAAAATGTTCTATGTAATGTCAGAATTACAAATCTGACCATTAGCTTTCTCTACATTTAGTAGTTGTGTAAAGTTTGCACTATTTATTTATTGTAAATGTGTAAAGTTTACGCTACAAAATTATTTCACTTCCAGAGCATTACAAAACGTGAATTTTTTCTAAAAATATGTTCCGAAAGGTCAGAATTACGAATTTGCATGTATGTTTCCCTTACACCCAGTAGTTGTGTCAAGTTTACACTGAAAATTGACTTTAGTTTCAGAGCATTGCAGAAACTTAATTTTTTCTATAGCGTCAGGATTACGAATCTGAATGTATGTGTTCTTGGCACTCAGTAGTTGCGTGAAGTTTATGCCGAAAACATTTGATCTATTTAAATAAGGCAAGGTTGTCTTGTTTAAAAAAGATAATGCTGGTGTTCAGAACAATATTGTTTACCGCGTTCTTGGACCGCTATCATTATTGTGGCATCTTACTGTATGTATTTACTGACTGATTTACTCAAATCAAGCTAATTAAAAGTAGTGTACTAGCAAAGAAAAATGCCCCGATAGAACAAAAAAGACGAATATACTAGAAATTATGGATTATCAAGGATGTAAAAGGAGGGGAGTAGAAAAAAGCTACATATATATGTGCCTTAAGTCGTAAAATCTGTTAAAAATCAGACTTTCTCTAAGGAACGCAACAAATTATAGTATATTAGGCGGTCTCTGAAAAATGTAACCTTCTTCGAATAATTTTCAATGCTTCACATACATAAGAGTGCATAAACATGATCTGAAATGTATACTTTTTGTAAACTGCTTGCAAGTTGCAACGCTGACTTGCTTCACATCGTGATTGATAGAAAACTAACCGCAATTGTATTTAAAGGTGTTATATTTTGTTATCATGAGCACTAGAGCAAGCAAACCTGATGCCAATTGGTTAGTACACACAATCGTTGCGGACATGCAAGTGTACCTACAGATGGTCGCCATGAAAGATGACGCGCCATCCCCTCAGAATCATAATGGATGGTGCGTCGCGAGCGCCGCTACGTCCATCATGCGCCATCATCTCTTTTTCTCTATTCAGCGCCATTAACCTCCATCATCCCGTTAATCTGGCGATGCGGACGGCACAATTTAGCTATTAATAGCACCAACAAGAAGGAAGCGCGCCAGCATTCACGTGCGCGCTTCCTTGTTGTCGCTATTAATAGCTAAATTGCACCGTCCGCATCGCCAGATTAACGGGATGATGGAGGTTAATGGCGCTGAATAGAAAAAAGAGATGATGGCGCATGATGAACGTAACGCGGCGCTCGCGGCGCACCATCCATTATAA
Source organism: Mermis nigrescens (assembly GCA_036768485.1). Lineage (NCBI taxonomy): Eukaryota > Metazoa > Nematoda > Enoplea > Mermithida > Mermithidae > Mermis > Mermis nigrescens. The sequence continues at coordinate 632,774 of JAVLUZ010000658.1, forward strand.
TTCTGAGGGTGATGCCGCGTCATCTTTCATGGCGACCACTGTACATGTAGTCTGTTTCACGTAAGCTTACGCGTTTTCTACTGCATAAAACCAACAATTTCTTTGATTGTGTTTAATGCATCGTCTTTGCTATTTCATTCCATTGGCTTACAAAGTCGCTCCTAGTCTACTCCATCTACTTCCCCATAGCTATTCAATAAATACATAGCTTGCTAGTTTTTTAATCGTTTTTTTCTGCAGGCCGCAGAATATACTTCGAGTTTTCGCGTTGCTTAAAGAAAGTATGATGTTTAACAGATTTTGCGACTTTAAACATGTACAAAGGTAGCTTTTTCCTATTCCCCTTTTTTCACATTCTTAAATATCCACAATCCCAAGTATATATTATTTTATTATATTATTATTAGTTGTATTAATTTTTGTTAATTTTGTTTTGTTATTATTAGTTGCCTCTATTATTTTATCGGAGCATTTTTCTGTGCTACATAGTATGTATAAATATACATGCAAAGCACATTAAGAAATCTTAAAAAATGCTTCCTTACTTTCATTAATTGCAGAAAGATGTCATCGCAAAGACACGAAGCCATGGTTGTTTGATTCGAAAACGCCTTGCTCGTCCGGCTATAAAGAGATGACATCAATTTAATTTATTTATTTATTTCATAGCATCAAACAATTAATAGATCATTCGTAAAAAGAGCCAAATTTCTAATTTTTCATCGAAATTACGGAAAAAAATTTACTATTGACGAGGAACCAATTCTCGATAAAAATGATCAGCGCAGGCTAGAAAACAAAACATGGGGCGGCGGTATAAATTGCTATATACGGGGGCATAATTTATATAAATATTATATTTATTTAGCACAAAATTATGCGAAAAATACTTAATAGAATTGGCAACTGATCTTTACCAGGTATTACATATGCAAATGCATGTATATATATAAAGCATGCCCATCTGGGGGTAAGCCAATCTGAGGATCAGTTAATGAGTGTTTTTGCAAAAATAAAGCCAGAAACTAGTATAAATGTTAAAATATTGATAAAACTGTGCTAATTCATAGTTTCTGGTCAATTTCAAGCATTTTTGAAGAAAATTTTCGTTTTTAATCCATTTTTGGCATGTATTTTGCAACGTTTTTCCCAGAAAATTTCCCTTTTTGTGCGTTCTAGGAGTATAGACCATAAATGCACGGCGTGATCGGTCTGAGGAATCACTAAGTTTTTTGGATCAGAATGACATCAAAAACAGCTGTAAATGCTGAAATAGCGATAAAACTGTGTTATTCCACAGTTTCCGATCAATTTCAAGCACTTTTGAATATAGGTTTTGATTTTCATTCATTTATGGTCTCCGCTTTGCCTCATTTTCTCCAGAAAATTTCCAATTTTTTTAAAATTTTCTAGGTGTCTGGACTAGTGATCGACCGGGGCCCCGGCCCCGGCTATCCCCGGCCATTTTTCAGCATCCTCGGGCCCCTGCCAGGGCAAGGTCAAAAAATGGCCGGAACCGGGAAAAAAATTTAGTGTAATTCTAATTTTGTACAGGATGTGATACTGCCAGTTATTTATCAATTGGCAAGTGTTAATTTTGAGAACTGTAGCATGTTTTCGATTCCTTCACTTAACTCATTAAACCAAATGCTACTTTTATCTCATTTATTCGTAGCTATAGTGGCTAAAAGATTTAGAGTTGACAAATACGTCCTATTTCTAGTTGGATATTGTACCTTTTCAAAAGACTTTTTTTACAAAAACACTTTTACATTCAATTGAATGGACAAAAAACACTTTTACATTTAATTGAATGGGAACCACCTGCTTTAAAACGCGTTTCTAGGACGGAAGTTAATTATAGGCGAATGTAAACTACGCTGCAGAATTGCGTTCGATCAGTTAAACTAATGTCTTATTTATAACATCCAATACCTATTCCGCCCAATCGCTACATCTCTGTGATTCCACTATAAAGCGTTTCCTGCTTCATAGTTATTGCAGCGGAAAAGAATAATAGGCGGAAGTGAACTACACTGCAGAATTCCGACCGATCCGATAAGCTATACATTTCTCATTTATTACGTCCAATACCTATTCCGACCAATCGCTACATCTCTGTGATTCGCACTACTTCTGTTTCTGGTTTTGTTAATAACGATTATTCTGTTTTTCATCGGAGCTTTCTCATTTATATTCAAAGTCTTTGTTTCCTATTTTAACTTGCTTGGAAAATTTATGCTGTTAGGGCATTGACTGTGTGCCATCATTTCTACTCGCTTACAGACATGCACCGCGAAAAATTCCTGGGGGGGAGAGTGAAATCTGAAAAAAATTTTAAATTGCCTCTTTCACCGTAAAAACGCTTGATACGCGTTGAAAATGCGATTTTAAAGCATTTCTGAAGATGATTTGCGAGCAATTGGATTCAATACGTGGAGGCTTCCAATCACTTTGGCTGATGAACATGTAGAATGCGGCGCACGCAGCAGCAGTAGCAGTAGAGAAGATTCGAATGATATTGAGTGTGCTAATAACAGCGACATAGACTTTATTGATGATTCAGACAATGAAACACTGGACTAAATTTGTTTCTTGTGACATAAATAGTAATAGAACTTGATTTGAAAAGGCGCACATAACTTTGCGCACTACTGAATGGTGCATTTGCTCATTGTTTCCCTGCCTATGCCTGCCCCAAGTATGTGTCATGCAATAATATTCTCCTTGTCTGACTCCGGCCCCGGCCGGGGCCGGGATTTGTTTCAGCCCCGGTACTGCGCTGGCCCCGGCCAAAAAAGTTGACCCGGTCGATCACTAGTCTGGACCCCTAAATATCCATGTGCATACCAAAAATAGTCGCACAGAGTCGGACAGAAATAATTTATTCAAACAAATAACAGTTACAAATCCTCGCTTTCCAATACTCACCTTGCATAGGCCATGAGGTAATTCAAAAAATCGATTAAAATGCGTTTCTCGTCTTCGCTGGTCGATCGTTTTAACACTGATAAGGCTTGATTAAATCGATCGGCTAAACTGCCCAGCAATAGCTGCATATACCGACGTTTCTCCTAGCGAAAAAACGAAAATATCACGAAGTAAGCAATGACAAATAACAAAGGCCGAATATCTATGTGAGGCTCAAAATTTCACAGGTCAGTAAAGCTCAAACGACAAATTATACGAACAAAAATACTACCGCAACATTTCAAATCAAGATCTATCGACTGATGTTATAGAAATGCGAAAAATCAGAAAAAAATAAAATTCGAGGATATAAAAAATTTTGAAGAGGGTCTACGAAAATCGACGAAGTTTTGCACCAAAGATGATCTTAGTGGGTTTAGATTGGAATTGAACTTAATTTGCGAAGGATCAGAATCACTAATGAAGTGTAAAGTCAGATTTTATAGAATTCAGTCAAGAATAAATGTATTTGGGAGATGTTCTAAATCCCATTCTCCTAGAAAATTGTTCGACCTCCCCCAGAATTCGCGATTTTTGAAAAGTTTGCGCAAAAAATTCGTAGAAAAGACGCTGTTTTAAGCATTTTTAGCTATCGATTTGCTGAAAAGTGCCAAATTTTCGACGCATCATGCCATATACTCATTTTTTGCCTTTATTTTCCCCAGTTTATTCGAATTTTCAGGTTTTTCAAAAGTTTTTATGTTCTTAAGCTCTGGAACGATAGAGCATCGGCAGAAACGTCGTATAACGACCTTTTTCACGCGTATCCATTAGCTTTGAGCCCAAAGAAGGCGCTTGAAAATTTCAACTTTAACCCCCCCCGCCCGGAATTTCTATGCTGTGCATGTTCAAATACAACAACGGCATTTCTAATCAAAATCTATCGACTGATAAAGAAATTGCGAAAAAACAAAAAAAATGCCTAAAAAATGAAATTCTAGATGTGATTAACAACTTTCTGTTAGTCTACGAAATTTGAAAAAAATACCAACATCATCCCACCTTTTTCATTTTCTTTAAGTTTAAAATCTTTTATAATTCTCTTCAAAATGTAATGGCAGGTTTAAACTTTAAGTTTCTCTTGGTTTACAACTCTCGCTTAGCAAGCTCATTTTTTGAAACTATTTCTTGGCGAACAGTTGTGTTTAAATTTGAGGAAGTCGTCTCACATGTGTACCGAACCGTTAACATGTTCAAATCTGATTATTATGTATGCATTATGCATTAACGCTAACACAAAGCAATGATTAGAGATCAAACTTCAAAAAAGCACTTATGATGCCGGGTCAGATAGAAGAAGTCGCTTGTTTCGAATTTCTGATCAATTTACATCGAATGAGGACCATACGTGAAACAACTCAAAATTTTGGGGGTTCCGGCCAATTTTAGGGGGGTGGTGACTGACCTGCATTTTTTGGACAAAACACGTAAAAACGGCCAAAAAATGTGATTTTCTTCCAAAAATTGGGGTAGTCAAAAATTCTCTGGATCTGGAGCAGTGTTTTTTCGTACAAGGATCCCTTTGTACATGTACAAAGATGGTCCCCAAAAGTCTTTGTACATTTTAAACATGCAAATTTTCGGGTGCTATTATATGATATAGTAGCATTTTCGGTGAGGTAAAACAGGGTTTTTCGACCTTTGGTATTGTTTTCTAGCCAATTTCTGGGTTTCTGATGACAAAAAGTACTAAAAATTGTCTCAAAACGGCGCGAAGCGCCGAAAAATTTTGTATTTATGCTTCCTGAATGCAATTTCTGCCATGATAAAGAGTTATAGAACAAACAATTCCTCATTTTGGCGCGAAGCGCCGAAAATTTTTAGGAATTTTAGACTTTTTTACAGTTTTTGCCTTCGAAAAAATCTTTGTTCATGTACAAAGACGATCCAGAAAACTTGTTGTACATCGGAAAAAATCTTTGCCGAATACAAAAAAAATCGTGTTCTGGAGGGGGATGGGGAGAAGGCCGACTTTAGGTGGGGGATCCCCCATCCCTCCTGTTTCCTGTTACACGTATCATGAGGACTTGAAAAGAGTAGGTATTTATTTGTTTTGTCCACAAGGAAAATGAAGGCTCGTTATATCGATGCAATATTTGGATAAAAAGGCTATTTCTAGGCGTCGCTCACTTCATTGCTGTGCGTTCCCGACACAATTAAGATGCCTATGGTTTCGAAGAGAAATAACTGATCGTCGCTAGTTATTAAATTGGTAGTAGATTTAGGCGATAATTGGAGCAAATCTTGCAGATGAAATAATATTTGATCTACGTGGTTTTGTACCGAGGCCCTGAAATACCGATATGTTGCAACAAAAATCATAAACTGCGCAAGGAAAAAATTTGTAATAAAAATAATGCAAAAATAAAAATAAGAAATACATAAACTTCTGCTCGGTAGCTGAAAATAAGAAGCTCAAAATAGATAGGGAAGTTCTACAGCACAAGATATACTTCTTACATATGTATGTATGTATGTATGTACATATTTAAGTACGAAGAAATCTGTCTGAAGAGAAAAAATGATTTAAAAACTCAAAAAATCTTGATCAGGCACGTAGCTGGCCGTCCTATTTTGGGGGGGGGGGGCAAAAACTAATTTTGGGGGACTAAGCCCAAAAAAAGCCAAAAATAGCACAAAATAACGTTTAAAAAGTCCTATTTTTCCGAATTTTCTGAATTTGGGGGTTCCGAGCCTCCCCCTCCAGAGATGCGTGCCTGATCTTGATTAACAAGTTTTAAAATCTTCCTTTTGCATTTTTTGAAAACTTTTTAAAGTAAATAATTCATCATTCTTGAATTTTAAATAAAAAAAGAATGTTGAGAGCACACCTGGGCAACGCCCCATTTCGGTCCGTCACCAGGACAAGCCAAACCAAAACATGGACGAGGCTGTTTTGCTTAGGGAGAAAATTTTTCGAGATCAATTAAGGAGATTGAAAAGTACAGCGTATAGTAATTAGTGAGCAGACCCACCGTTTTTATAGACATTTTTGACACGTAAACCTAGCAATTCTAGAGATGGACCCATTTATTTCAGGGACGAATCCACCTATACGGACCCACTTTTTCAGAGACCGACCCATCGATTTGGCTGATGGACTCACCTTTTTCAGGGACAGGTCCACCGATTTGGCTGATTGACTCACCTTTTCCGGTGACCGACCCACCGATTCGGCTGATGAACCAACCTTTTTAATGGAGGAACCCGCCGATTTAAATTATTTATGTCATTTTTTATTCAAAAAGCGGACAAAATCGGTCTATTTCTATACTTTTTAGTGTTAAAGCGGTATAATGCAGTCAAAATTGACTAAAAATGCTTTGAAAATGCGGTATTACCACGAAAAAAGAGTTTTATAGGCTATTTTGACCATTTTCATCGTTTGAATAGCAAGAAATAGTGAAGGCTGAATTTGCTGGTTTAGATTCCTAGGATTTTATCCCCCTGTCGACCCTGACCTTGTGCTTCTATGGCCCAGCTCTCGATGTGCATGTATGCATGCCCCTCCTCACTGGCTCACGGTTTTTTTTGTATTCGGCAACGATTTTTTCCTATGTACAAAGACTTTTCAGGACCACCTTTATACATGTACAAAGATTTTTGTGAAGACAAAAACTGTAAAAGGTGTAAAAGTTTTAGTAATTTTTGGCGTCATAAACCCAGAAATTAGTTAAAACACACTGCCAAAGGTCGAAAAACCCTGTTTTACCACACTAAAATCGTTACTGTACCATAGTAATTGTTATACAGATTTCTAGAGCCTTAAATGTAGTGATTCTAAGCCATACTTTTCATGAAGGTGGGGGTAGTAACCTTACCGTTGAGGATTTAAGACCCGAGTCATTATCAGCCAATTTTGAGCTATCGAACATTTTCTGCGTGATTTTTCGGAAGAAAAATAGCAAGGATATCGAAATTTTCCTAACGCCGGACTAATACTTACTAGCCCGTATTCAGGTGGGGCAGCACCCAAAATAAAACAAGTTTTTGTTTCTCCAAAGGGTCCTCTACAGAAAAGAATGGAAAATTTGCGAAATGCGTTTAGAACACCGCTAAAACAGGTTTTCAGTTTTGTCTTCTAAACCGCTCTAAATCGCTCATATTGGAATTAGACATGAAAGCATGTCAATTTTTCCAGGTGCTTGATGCCAGATTCATTATTCACTGGGGTGTAACCATCCAATCCAAGTTTGAAATCAAGTATGAAAATTTTTCAATTTAAAAAAAAATTTTTCTTACCATGGAACAAATCTCGACGAGAAACGCCCAAAAATGTCATTATTTCCGTGTATCTACTAATGGTTTTTGATAAACAGGACTTCGAAAATTTCGCCCCCCCCACCGAAATAAAATCCTATTTACACCCCTAATTGTTCAGGTACTGTTTTTGTCTTCTAGCCCACTCAAGACAGCTCAAATTTGAGAAGAGCATGAATTTCTCCTGGTACTTTAAGCCCGAGTTATTGTTTATCTATATTTTTTTCTTCTAACCCGTTCTAAACCGCTCAAATTTGAACTAGACAAGAAGAACATCTCAAATTTTTTCGGCGCTTAGCGCCGAATAATCCATTTTCTGTTTTATTTTTCTTTAGGAAGCCCAGAGATTATATATGTACAAAGACAAGCTAGAAATTATTCATCGATTGAATGATTCAGTTATATATATAGTTTAAACGATAGATTTGGTTTATTTGAGTACGAGATATAGCGAAAATTTTCGAAATTTTTTCTCCAAATTTTTCTTCACCGTTGCATAGAGCTTGCCGAGATAGCTCAAAAATGACTTTATTTTTGCCCATCTCCTAATCTTGAGATATCTTACCTGAAAATTTTCATCCCCTTTAAAATTAATTCCTGGATATGGTCTGAATTCATATGTTTCTGTTTATCAATAAAATGCCTAGAATGAAGTTGAAATGTTCGAGATAAAAGTTTCGATGAATCCTTAAACTTACTGGTCTCAAACTTCGGAACTTCACTCCTCCCTCACTCTAGACCTTAGTTTTGTGTAATTCTAGTACTCGATAGATTTATCCAGATAATACTCTTAAATTTTTGAAGCCTCGCGTCAAATTATTTATTGATATTTCGCATGCTTCATGTGTATGGATACACGGAGAGAGAAGTGATTTTAATTATTTCCATAGCGGATTTTCAGGACTATTTCCGGCCTTTTGGGAAAAAGGTGTGAAACCCCTCCTTTGAAAATCCTGGATTCTCGGCTGCTTCTGAAACTAATTTCAAATGACGGTCAAAACTGACTCCTATAATACCCAGTCAACCTTCTTTGAGAATCATTCACCCTTTTGAGAAAACAGGCAACCTTTTTTTCAAGAAAAAACCGACTTTTCAGAGGTCAGTCAAGTTTTTTGGAAATAGGCAACTTTTTCAAGAACCAAACAATCTTGAACCAAGAATCGACCAACCGTTTTCGATAGTCAACCAAACTTTCTGAGTAACTTTACATTTTTAAGAGCCAGGCAACATTTTCGGTGGTAATTAATTGATTCATCTTAAACTTAACCACTCAATCTTAGTCAAATTTTATGGGAATGGGCAACGTTTTAGAGAAGATTCCAACTTTTGGTAAAATCAATAAAGCATTGTCGAGAATCAATCAGATAACCATGTTTGAGGATCAGTAGACCTTTAATGTGAGACCTTTTTATATTTATGATTGTTTTAATTATGAATCAATGTATGCAGGTTCGTATTTAGCGGTGGCCCGCAATCACCCCTAGCCGTCAAAAATGCCTTAAATGTAAGATAAAGCATAGAAAGATGGAGTAATCGCATCTTTTGATAAGAAAGCTTCAAATTGTCGGTCGCCTCAAGCGCGAACACAAAAACAATGCTATTCGCAGCATGTTGAAGAATATAGACAAGAGCTATAGCTTTTCGTTCCGCAATTTTTTGCATTTTACTACTTAATCAATAGTCCTCAACCTTATTGACGACGTTTTGTATCCTATTCAATATTAGACCTACAGCTAGGCTTAAGTACCTAGGTATACCACTAAATGCTCGAAATACAGGCTTGGCCAAAAGTTTAGGACACCCCAAGCAAGAGTACTAAAAATACCGTTTAAACTTGGAGCAAGATTTACGAAGTTGGATTACTTTATGCTGAGCACAAGTGAATGAGCCTATGTAGACCAGTTTTTTGTGGTTCTTTTTGAAAAACATACTGATAAATTTAAATCGAGAACTACACACTGCGCTGCATTGCAACTAAACGTATGTCATTTACATAGCTACATGCATACGTAAGCTAATCTGATTCCACATTTCATGCATTGTATAAACAAAGGTGGGATAAAAACCGGATATAAAAATACGAATGTATGTACATTACATGCGCGCAAACAAAATAATATGCGTATTAAAACCATTAAACAAATACAAGATCATACAAATAATTTACGTACATATGTATATATTAAAATATGAAAACATTATTTTTACTCCACGTTTACAACATCTAATGCATTAACTTATGCACATACTAACACAAAATCGATTGGAAGCGCAGGCACGTAGCTGCCAGTCTATTTTGGGGAGACCAAGACCAATTTTTGGGGGGACTAAGGCCAAAGATAGCACAAAATAACGTTTACAAAGTCCTATTTTTCCGATTTTTCTGAATTTGGGGGGTCCGGACCCTCCCATTCCCCCAGAGATACGTGCCTGTGGAAGCGATTTTATTAACAGATACTGTACTTACTTTTGCAATCGAATGAATTTAGAGAAGAGATAAACGGCTCGGCTTCGAACGCGAGGAAGAGCGTGGTGCAAGCCTCGGTCGTCCAAAAACGATGTCTGTCACCAAATAAGCTAATTTAATCAATAAATCAAGATGTCAAACGTAAGTAAACGTATGAAAAACCAGATTTTTAACAAATCACCAATTTCTAAAGAAATGAAAAAATCGATAAAAATACCATATATAAAAAATATTTACATACATAAATGTATCTAAAATTCTAAAAATTATAAAAAACCTACTATCGTTTCCGGAATCAAATTAGCTTCCATGGCGATTAACTTGTCGTATCTACAAACCGTTTCGAAATATTGCAGGCAAACGGCTGGATGCTTTTGCTTGCTGACTTCGCTAGTGATCATCTATAAATTATTTGATACTGGTCCTTAGAATAAATTAAAGTTTAGTTTATTATTTTATCTGAAAAATTTATTTCTTTAATTTAAAAAACACCACGAGTAATAAAAATACATACATATGTACATACTCATAGTAATAATAAAACGAAGGACTAGATTGCAATAATTACTGCAATAAGGTAACAAGGCGTGGTTATTGACAGTTGATGATGAGGTAAACGAAGCAAACAATACAAACTATTTACATACAAAAACATTTGGAATCATTGGTAATATAGTTCAAAATTATGATTGATTTCTGAATATTGAATTAAATCTTAATAAATTTGTTGAATGAGAATTTTTCCGATAATTATTCATTTCTGTAACTGAGCCTTTCATGTATTTAAAAACTTTTTAATATTGCTTTTTTTCTTATTTTTATTATCTTTTGTAGTCCTTGACTTATCTACGCTGTTGACCTTTTCAGTTTTACTCTTATGCACCACTTCTGTCCAACCCGCAAGATGTTAGTTGTTTCCTCCCGAATGATCGGCATACATGAACTACGGGGCATACATATAACGGCTCGAAATTTAAGGGAGAGGTTCCGGCCATTTTTAGGGGGGAGTAAATTACCTCCAATTTTCGACCAAAAAAAGCTTAAAAACAGTCTAAAAAATTCCAAAAATCGGGGGGGGGTCAAAAGTTTTCTGGCTTTGGTGGGATGGAGGACTTCCGATTTCTGGCGGGGGGACCCACTCATCCCCCTGTTACATGTATGGGGGTTTAGGGTCTCAGAAAATTTTTAACCCCCCCCCCCGCAGAAATTTTTCCACCCCTTCCAGAATTCGCGATTTTTCGAAAGATTCCGAAAATTTCTTAAAAATTCGAAAAAGGTGCTTTTCAAGCGTTTTTAGCTATCTTATTTGCTCAAAAGTGTCGAATTCTCGGCGCTTCGCGCCATATATTCATGTTTTGACTATATTTTGTTCAATTTATTCGACTCTTTTTGATTTTTTAAAAATTTTTTCATGTATGAATGCTCTAGAAAGAAAACAGTGTTTTCGACGCGTACGCAGCATTTTTTGGGCCCAAAAAAGGCACTTTGGGATTTAACCCCGCCCCACCCCCCTAGAATCCCGATGCTGTGCATGTATGATGAAAGGTCTAATTCAAAGCTTGATTTAAATGGAGAGGTTAAAAGGGAATTTGAAAATACCAAGCATTACGAGAGCGATTACTTCTCCAGCAGCATGGCATTGAAACGTAATTCACGACTAGTTTTTCATATGAAAATAAAATGCATTTCATAAAACTCAACAAACCTACTATCATCACTAATTTTTGCCAAAAAATTTAAATTAGCGTCTAACTGAATTGAATGAAGTGCATGCAGGCTTGCGGCTGAGATAGCAAACCAATTAAATAATTCTATTAAGTGGACGAGATATTTTTGACGAATAGAAAAAATAAGATTTCGTAAATAATTACCAAATGAACCATGCGTTTTAATCGCAGCCCAGTTTCGTCCGACGAAACCAATGCATTTCCCTGATTGAATTGTAATACATAATCGACGTTTCAAGACAATCATGTCTAAACTTCACATTCTATTTTAAACGCTATTTGCATGTGTACGTACGTATGTAGCAGCATTATCGATTTTTAAGCGCCAATGCGTGCCTTGCCTAGATGCATGTTATGTAACTTGCATATTTACTTATTTTATAAAGTATCACTTAACTATACATATGTACGAATCGGTAAACTTTGTAAATAAGTTGAATCAATCAGTCTTATTCGAGATTAACGGATTCTTGCAAATTTAGCAATTAATTCAGTGTATATGCGGGGGGCGGTGTTTTTTGTACAAGGTCCGTTTGTCATGTACAAAGATGGTCCACAAAATTCTTTGCACATTTTGTACACACAAATTTTTGGGTGCTGTTAGGTAAAGTAGCGATTTTAGTTTGGTAAAAACGGAGTTGTTCGACTTTTGGTAGTGTATTTTAGCTAATTTCTGGGTCTCTAAGGGCAAAAATCACTAAGAATCGTCCTGAAAAATTTGACATTTTTCCTTTGGAAATACAATTTCCGCCATTATAAAGATATATAGAACACACAATTACTCGTTTCGGCGCGAGCGAATTTTAGACCTTTTTTGCAATTTTTGTCTTCCAAAAAATCTTTGTACATGTACAAAGACGGTCCCGAAGTCTTTGTACATCGGTAAAAATCTTTGCCGAGTACAAAAAAACACTAGGGGAGAAGCGCAGTACATGTAAATAAGTATTGCAAATTTATATATTGCACGAGTATGTATGTATACTTTACGTACGTACGAGTACGCATGTACGAGCTCTATTTATTACTTAATAAATTCAATATTTTATAATGGAGTCGGCCATAAAAGAAACAAACTAAAAGCAAAATTACGCTTTTTTATTAATAAGACTTGCAAATCGGGTTAAATATGACTGGAAATGATAGACCGTATAAAAAACAAAGAAAAACATTTTTGCAGATGACCGTAAGTTCGTATACAGCGTAAAATGCGTAATACATATTTTCAAGTACACATAGGAGTATCAAGGGAAATATTCAAGAAAGACACAAATATTCCTGAAAAATAAAATACACTTATGTAATAATCAAATTTTTCTAAAACGTCAACTAAATGTGACTTAAAATAGACTTACTTGTAAAACTTCGCCTAAAATGTGTAATAAACTAATAGAAAGTTCAACATCGGCGTAAATCGATTGGTTCCAATTCGAAAACGTCGACAGCACCAATTTTTCACTAAAATCAACGGCCAGCGGCAAATCCTGAAAATTTTGCGTCATCGAAAAGAGCTAATCATTCAAAATAAGGCATAAAAAGCGTACCACAAGGGCTATGTTAGTAAAGATCGTTTTGAGTTCTTTGCGATAGTCTAAAAATTCTACTTCATTTTCACCCTAAAAAGAAAAAAGAATTTCTTACAAATGTACTGCAGTGTTACCTGATTTCTTTATTTAAACGATAGCATATTGCATATAATAGCACCATAAAATATGTACAAAGAATAAAATAAAATATAAAAATACCTACACAATAAAATGTAAAGGTATAAAACGAAGCGCAAAGCATAACATATAGGAACACAAATAAATATAAATTAAGGAAAAATAAATATGTCAACACTCAACAGCATATCGAGTCAACCATAAAAACTGTATAATATAGAAAAATTTGCAACCCAGTGCAGCAAAGTTTGCAGGAAATAATATATATATTCATATCCTATAAACGTACTTTACTAACTACAACTTTAATTTATAAAATAATCAAATAGTCATGAGTTTGCGTTCTGCAATCAATTTATCTTTTGATGTTCATTCTAAATTTGTTCTTGAGGTCGATGTCTGTAGAAAATGGATTTAAAAAATGAGGCATAAAAATATCGAAATTCAAGTAAATAAATTTTCTGTTGAAACAGACAAAATATGTATACTTACATACAAATCATAAATCTCGATGTAATTACAATGTCCCTTCCTACTCTACACCTTCATACATATATACATAAATAAACTCCTCGAAGTAAATTAAGGAAGTGTACTTTAGAGTTTTATCCTATTATTTTTTTATTTTTTATTTCATTACTTATTATTGTTATTAATTATTTATTACAATTTATTTACTTATTTTGCATGTATTTTATTTTATTCTTTTTTTACAAACTTTCTATCCGATTATTTATTTCATTTGTTTTATCCATTTACTCTATAATTCTTTGTTTTACTCTTCATTTATTATTTGAATTCCATTCGTTATTCTCACCTCATGCTCGTGATCATAATCATGAGGAAACTTGAACCTCCGCATCAAAACAGTCAACAGAGCCTTAAAGCATTGCTTTCGATTAACAGCGAACATGATATGATTGTATCAAATTAGAAGTAATTTCGAAATTTTATCAAACCAATATTTTTGGATTAATAAAAAAGCTTGGGAAATTTTTAAAAAATCAAAAATTACGGAAGCTAGACAAATGCTAAAACACGGACCAAACACTTTAAAAAATTATATGAAAATAAAAGAACTGTGCAGATTCATGTGCATACATATATGATTTGCCTAGAACTCATAGGAATCCCTAAATCCATGTAAGATATGAACACTGTAGGATAAAAACTCTATATTGACTGATCGACATTAGGATTGATTTCCCAAACTGAGCGAAATTTGTTCCCAAAAAAACCTTTAATTTTTTCAAAAGCTACATGGCGTAACGAGTGTGTTTTTAAAATTTTCTTTGCAGCAAATTGAAAATTTTGAAAGTAAATAAAAATTTTTCGTCGATAGTACATTTTCAAAAAAGCTTCCTAAGCATCACCAATTTCTCATGAAGACGGCAAACGAACGCGCTAGGTAAATAGTACGTAAATCCACTGTGTTGTATGCATACATGTAACAGGGGATGGAAAATTCCCCCACCTGAACTTGGTAGACCCCCACCCCCTTCCATCCAAGTCAGAAAACTTGCGACCCATCCCCCGGTTCTCGGAAAAAAGTTGAAATTTTCTGCCGTTTTTACGTATTTTTTGGCCATTTTTGGCCAAAATCGGATGTCATTAACCCCGTTCCCATGAAAATGGCCAGGGACTCCCACCGAAAATTTCGAGCCGTTACGCGTATGGTTGTAATACATACATACAGGTCCATAGCCAGGATTTTATTTCGGAAAGGGGGCATAATATTTCGAAAGTCAGATATCTCGAGAATCATGGGGGTAGTCAAAAATAGGGGCATTTTTGAACGTTTCTCAACGAGCTTTACACAAAGTTGAAGAAATTTTTTCTAAGCATTTTTAAGTTTATTACATACTAGTACACAAAAAATCTATCGCTTAAACTATCTGCGCAATCAATTCGTCATCGTCCAGTCCCTAAACAGTTTCTTAACTTTTCGTATTTGTACATAATCTTTGCGCTCTGCATAAAAACTAGAAAATTAGTGATTCGGCGAAAAATTTGACATTTTCTTTTTGTCTAACTCAAATTTTAACGCTTAAAAGACAAAAACTATATAGAAACAATTAATCCGGCGCAAAGCGCCGCAAAATTTTGTGTCTTCTAGCTCAAAAGTACGTAAAAAACCTGTTTTGGCGACCCTTTAAAAGCGCTTGAGAACTTTTTATTCCTTCTTTTGGGGGACCCTTGTGAGAAACAAAATTTTTTTTTGATTTCAAAGGAGGGCAACTGCCCCCCCCTTGACCCCCTTGGCTACGGGCCTGCATACATAAATACATACATACATATATACATGCATATATACATACATACATACTTACATGCATACATATATTATTACAGCAAAAGTTTTTTTATACAAGGTTCCTTTGTACATGAACAAAGGTTAAATGCAAATTTTCGTGTACTATAATATGGTACAGTAGCGATTTTAGTGTGGCAAAACAGTGTTATTCGACCTTTGATAGTATATTTCAGCTAATTTCCGGGTTTCTGACGCCAAAAATTATTGAAAATTGTCGCAAACGGCGCGAAGCGCCGAAACAGTTGACAATTATAAATATATATAAGATTATAAATATTAAAAATATATATAATTATAAATATATATAAGATTTTATAAATATATATAAGAATTAAAACGCCATTATAAATATATATAAGACAATTATTCATTTCGGCGCGGAAGGCCGAAAATTTTTGGGAATTTTAAACCTTTTTTACAGTTTTTGTCTTCCCAAAAATCTTTGTACATGCATTACAAAGACGGTCCCGAAAAGTCTTTTTACATCGAGAAAAATCTTTGCCGGATACAAAAAAAATCGTGAGTAGAGCATGCCTGATTAATCATTTCTGACTTATTTTAAAGAAATTATCTACACTGTCACTCACTGTAGCGTCAACGAAGGCAAATTGTTTAAACTTTAGAATGCCAAATTCGCAACTAACTACCGCACAATTTTTTGTATTAAGGTTTCAATAAGTTTACAGTAAATATTCATTAACTTCGGATCGAACATTGTCTCCCATACGATTGTAATAACAAAATAGCCGAAAATCTTGGATGGGATTTGACGCCCATTCTATAGAATGGCGGTAAAACTACAATATTTCTTATCGAAAACAGAAAAATCTGAAAAAACTAAGTTTTTGTCCAAGTAGATGGCTGAGGCTTAGGAATAAATTTCGGGAATTCCGTCGACCGACTTTATCTGAGGAATCGATCCCCACGATACATGATCTGGGGGAAAGATTTCGGGAATGGTTTCATTCCCAGAAAAAATTTTGATCCTACTCCCAGGAATTTTTTCGCCCCTCCCCCTGAATTCGCGATTTTCGAAAGTTTTCGGAAATTTCCTAAAGATTCGTAGAAAAGGTGCTTTTTTGAAGCGATTTTAGCTAAGTATGCTCAAAAATGTCAAATTTTAGGCGCTTCGCGCCATATGCTCATGTTTTGACTATATTTTGTCCAATTTGCTCGACTTTTTTGATTTTTTCCGAAATTTTTTGTTTTATGCCCTAGAAAGATAAAGCATCGTCAGACACGCCGAAAAACGATGTTCCTGACGCGTACCCACCATTTTTGGGCCCAAAAAATGCACTTTAAAATTGCACCCCGCCCCCTCCCCAGAATTTCCATGCTGCTTATGTCTAATCCCCACCCCAACTGCCTTAAAAACGCAAGCTTAGAACACCTTTTTAAAGCCAAAAATCTTATAAAAGAAAAAACAAAAATAAATACAGTAAAAAAATTATCGATCGCAATATACGTTGAGAAATTCGCGGTGTTTCCAGTCCAACGGAACGAGTTGTTTCAGAACGACGACGTATTCGTGACAAAATTCGGCGGCGAACGTTGAGACGGATAAATCTTCGTGAGCCAAGCACAGTAGAATTAAATTCAATTTTGACTCCATCGCCGCAAATATTTCAGCAGCCAGGCTGGAAAGCTGAACCGACTTAGAAACTCTAAAAAAGGGTAATATAAACGACAAATTTTTTAATTTTAAGTCATAAACGGCCAGCACTCGAACGAAGCAAGTTTTTGAAATTGAAAAACCGAAAAAAATTTAGACTAATACTTTTGGAAATTCGAAAAAAGATCATTTTCATCGGTCAAAAAAGACATAGAAAGAACTTTAAAAATTACAAAAAACAAAAAGATGATTATTTTTTGTAATGATATATCATTTTTCAAGCTTCGTGAGGTTTATGATAAAGACTATTCGCTGGCCTCAAAAGAATTGTCCGAACTAAAAACTGACAGGCAGAGATTTCAGAGTGTGCCAATTCATAAGCTGCTTACCACCTGATACGGATTGACCAAGTAAGTAAGTACATAGTAAGTACGTACATCATGCATGTAACGGCTCGAAATTTGGGGAGTCCGGCTATTTTTGGGGGAAGGGGGTAAATGACCTCCAATTTTTGGCCAATAACGGCCAAAAAAACGCCGAAAAATTCAATTTTTCCATAAAAACGAGGGGGATCAAAAGTGTTCTGGCTTTGAGGGGATAGGGGGACGTCCGACTTTGGAACAGGGGGATCAAAAGTGTTCTGGCTTTGGGGGGATAGGGGGACGTCCGACTTTGGTTGGGGGAATCCCTCCATCTCCCCTGTTACATGTATGGTGTACATAGATGCACATAGAGAGATTGAGAAGCATATGCATATACTCGTAGGTGCAAGCATAATGACTGAAAATTTTGAAAGAGAGTTGGTAGTCAAAGCTGTTGATGAATTCTAGCACACACCACTTTACACTGCATGTATTGAACAAAGCAAATAAAACGCGATTGTGTATGGTGCGAACAGTCAGTTTTCCAACTTATCGCGAAAAAAATCCTCGTTTTTTCGGTAAAAACCTGGAAGAAATGGTAGGAAGACGAATTTACATAGAAGGAACAAATATTTATAAACAAAAAAATATGTGAAATACGAACCTACATAAATACCATTTATAAGATGAAAGCGCGCTCTTTTGGCTCACCAAAAAGTATGTATGCAAATACAACGTCTCAACGCCTCAACCCCTAAGGCTGGTCATGGCGCTGACGTTCCCAACTTGCTGATATACTAAATTGTCCAAACTGAAAAGTATTAAATCTAGAACCAAAAACTCGCCAAGATCTTTCCCCATTTTTCTCATCAAAACTTGGAAAAGCGTATTTTTTGGCAAAAAAATGGGAAAAACGCAGAAAAATCATTTGCTCGTGAAACGGGGTTCAACACAACGGAGGAAAGGAGACTGTCAAACTCGGCTGGAAACTTGCAAGTACTGATCACATAAAAATAATAAAATCTCGAATAAAAATTCAAAGAGTGGAGAAAGTCAAGAAGCCCAAAATCTTTTTTAATCTGTATAAAACGGACGAGTGCACCATAATTCATCCACTGAATTTCAGTCCAATAGAATTATTAACATACCATGAGATGTTATATATTACAATTCAATGTAAGAATGTAGCAAGACCTACACTAGCTATAGATATTAAGATGCAAGAAGTAATGCGTGTAGCTCAAACGAATAAGACACATAGTGAAGGATGCAGAAAAACCAGGCACGCAGCTGGCCGTCCTATTTTGGGGGGTCCAACACCAATTTTTGGAGGGACTAAGCCAAAAAAGGCCAAAAATAGCACAAAATAACGTTTAAAAAGTCCTATTTTTCCGATTTTTTCTAAATTAAGGGGGTTCCGAACCTCCCCCATTCCCCCCAGAGATGCGTGCCTGGGAAAGACCACATGCTTCAACGAGAATCATCATAATTTACTTGTTATGGCAGTCAATTAGTATTGATCCCATGCAGGTAACTATTTCTGATAACCGAGCGATAGAATCATTGTCCTATAGGAAAATTTCGAAACTAGCTATTTTGAATCATGCAAATAAAAAATAAAAACCTCGATATAATGACACAATTAAAAGGAGGACAAGTTGTTGAGAAAATTATATTTAAACCATTTAGTCTGATAAATATAACAAATTTAAAAATTCATAAATTTAATTTATTAGAAGAGAAACTAGATTGAACTCTACGTATGTAGCGGAAAATATAATCGAAATACTACAATAAAAATCAATAATAACCACCCATTTCTAAAAAATTAGTCTTTGATATAAAAATACTCACAATTCATAGACATTTTCAAGCATTTCTAAAAAAATAAATTTCGTCATTTTTAATTCTTTTAGAGTGCACGTCTATCGTCTGGCCGTAACCAAATAGAAAGTTTTGGAAAATAGGCCAAATCTACAAAAAATGCAAACGGGTTAATTTACGAAGAAAACAGTTCAACATTAGAAATCAAAATTGATAGAGGAATCAAAATTTTACCAATAAAAGAACTCTTAATTATTCCTAAGCTCCGAATAAGGCGACTTTTATGCACACTATGACTTTCTTCATACGTACAGTGGTTGATGCTTAGAACGCGGCCGAAAACTGTTTGATTCTTGACCAATTAAAAATATAACTCGGGCTTAGCTACATATAGCTGGCAACTTTTTCAGAGAAAAGGTTTAATTGTAAAAATGGTCAAAAATAATTTGAAAAACATATTTTAAAAAATCAAAAATGATCAAAATCATAAATGCGAAGAAAACGACCACAAGACATTTAGGGTACCTATGTAATTTATGCGTCATAATTTATTCACATAATTTCAATTGATATTTGAGTAAATTTCCATAAACATAATAATTTAAATAAATCAATTGAACCTCTTCATTTATTGCATAAAATCCTTTCTCGATCAATATCTTGTCCATTGCTTGTAGTAGATTGAGTTTGGAGGGCACGTCCATGCCTTTGTTAAGCATGGAACACAGGCAGTCCGAAGCGGCTACTGAAACCGAATCGTCCGAATCGAAGGACGAAGAGTTTTTGAGGAAGTGGGCGATCAGAGGCACGAATCGTTCGTTGGCTACTAAGTTTATATCGATCCAAACTACAAAGCCACCCACGCAATGCAAACACGATGAGGTTATTCTGGCGTTTAAATTTGCATATTTTATCTGCGGAAAAATATGGAGAAAAATTTTCGAAAATATTACACAAATATGTAAATTCTATGTACATGTGTATGTATGTAAAACATGTAATCTCTCATAATATAATTTTTTCGATACACTTTGTGCTATTTCACGCGTCCTTTTAGATTCTTTCTTACTAATAGCATGCTGCACTTCTATATCTGCCTTTCTTTCTTTTCTTTTTCTTTTTTGTTGTTTTTTTACTCTTTTCTTTTTATTTAGTATTTGCTTTTTTATTTATCTATTTATTTATTTACTTATTCATTTTTCTACTCATTTTCTTTCTTCTTTTTTGCTTCTTTCTCGTATTGATGACTTCTTACTGTACTGCATATCTATATACGTTCTCCCTATCTTGTAAAAGTAAAAGGTGCACAAAGCCACCCACGCAATGCAAATACAGAGACAGCCGGTCATTCATAGAGGCAATTTTTGCTTTTAATTATTGAGTCAAAAAAAGCTTCAATAAACCATTTCGCATGGAAGCCAACGGACTAAAAAATCTAAGTTTCTATGTAAATGATACATAGATCGGCTAGCCGACCTAAAATGGTGGAAAAATTACATACGAGGTTCACTACCAGAAAGGTCTAACCCCCCTTTCATCCCAGAACTTTTTTTGCCCCGCAAAAATGTTGATTTCCCAAAATAATAACAGAAAAGGTGTAATTTTTAGCGTTTTTAGCGATTTTTTGGCTCAAAAGCGTAAAAGTTCTATTGCCTTGAGCCATTTGCTCATTTTTAGACTTACATTTGTTAACACTTCACATGGACACCCATCCATCCCCCTATGACACTTTTGAAAGGCGTACATACCTCCCTCGGCAGGCACGTAGCTGCGAGGCGGAAGGGGGGGGGCTAGTCCCACCAAAATTTTGAAAGTACGATTATTTTTTGTAAGGGTGGGTCCCCCAAAGGAAAAAATTGAAAATTCTTGAAGCGTATCAGAAAAGCCGCTCAAATGAATTTCAGCATGATTTTATGTTGTTAGGCTCGAAAATTTCGGGCGCTTTCAGGATAAATTTTATGTTTTATTAAAATTATTTCTTCTTCAGTAATTGAAGCTCGCTGAGAAACGCTCAGATATACCATTATTTTTACCTGTCTATACAAAAGTATTTGTTGAGTTATTTGACTTCAAAGTTTTAGTCCCCCAAATTCAGGAGGCCAGCTATGTTCCCTGCCCCTCAGGCCGCTTTGGGACCAAACCTATTGCTCGAACCACGAAAAAGCGTCAAACGACGTCTAACAGTATAATTTTAAGTACAAATATGAACTTATTTTTCGAGCAGCAGAAAGTTCAACTCGTTCATTTATATACTTTTCTTCCATTATCTCGTCTTTATTTGATGTTACAGATCATTCCGCCGCTCTTATTGTTAATCTTTTACGCACATTTAAGCATAAATATTAATGAAGAATGAAATATCACGAAGTAAGTATCAAAATTCGACATTAATTAGGTAAAAAGTAACTCATCCCCCAAGAAAATTCGGTTCACCTCTTGCCAGAAGTTTTGACCGTGTGCGTGTAAGATTTAGTTCAATGTACTCGATTTTTGTACATATGTATTTCTCCAAAATTTTTTGTATTTATACGTTCTAGAAACAAAGAATATGGTCAAAAACGCCAAAAACATGTGTTTTTGGCGCATAAGCATCGTTTTTAAACCCAAAATGTACTTCAGAGCAAAGATTTGATTTCACCTCCCCCCAAAATGCCCATGGTGTACTTGTATGATGTATCATTAGTGCAAAACGATGAAAAATAATAATAAATAGCTTGTTTGCCCATTCAGGGCCGTATGACAGAACGCGAAGCAAGTTATTCTTGAGATAAGCCCTATTCCGGGAATAGCTATTCTCGTAATAAAACTTATTCTCGTGATAGCTTTTCCTGGGTTAAGGGTCGGAATAAGCTATCCTAGGAATAAAAAAATACGCGAGGAATAGCTATTCCTGGGATAACTGTATCTATCCCAGGATTAAGTTCCGCATTCCATAGGTTTTGTGTATAATTTGGATGTCCAAGGCATGCTGCATACTATAGTCACGTACGAATTGTTGGAAAATATACGACGTAAATACAAAAGTATAGTATTTATGTAGACGCGTGCGCACAGGTAAAGTATGCATTGCTGCATTGAGTTAATGGGACTGCCGGATATAACCAAATAAACTTTTTATAATTCGGTTAAATAAATGCGGCTTCATTGCTTTGCTTCTACGGAAAACGAAAATGAAACATTGACATTGAAATCAAAAAATTCATGATAGCTTGCGCATGAAAAGCTACTTTTCTGTGAAAGTAGGTGCTCATTTGCTAATCCTGCTGTCAACTGGTTGATTAAAAACAGTAACTGCTGCGTTAATTTTTTAAATCACTTCACTGGAGGTGTTATGTATTGCATGATCGAAAAATCGAAAAAAATATTTTTGTCGAGAGCTCAACAAGACGAGCCGCTCTCATCGGGCAAATGCGCGACTAGAAAATTTTCTATATCAGTTTTGATCGTATTACAAACGAGAGCAACTATATTAAATTTCTAGATAAAGAGGAATCAATTATCTATCCATTAAAATTTTTTTAACACATTTACTTCTTTTAAAATCGCATCAGAAACGATTTTTACTTCTATTCCGCTGTCTTATCTTAGGTAGCGCGTTAGCGCGTACCTATAATATACTTGGGTACCCCTAACACCTGTGCACCCCCCTACAGCTATAACGGGACACTTCTGGAAGGTGCGGTTTTTTTTAAAAGAAAGATAATAAAAAAATTCGCTGCCCGTGTTTTTTGTTTTTCTTGAAACTCAAAACTGACTGTGTAAAGAAGGTGTAAAGTTTTTGTGTAACGTTATAACATAGGACAAATTTTGGGACCTTTTTACTGCGGCATGTGGACAACTGAGTATTGATGACTCGAAGAATTGAACAGCATAGGATAATAGAGGGATGAATTCTACAGATGGCACTTTTTCTGTTTTTTGAAATTCGCATTAGTTATCGAATGGCAGTGTAAAGAGTGCGAAAATCTGGGAGTGAAAAAGCACTTTTTGGTCGAGTTTTCAACCTGCTTATGTCCGATACTAACTCCGGTTATGAGTTTTTCGAAATGTTTTCTGACAGAAATGTAGAGCGGATCAAGGGCTACATTCTGCATATAAGCAAAGTCTTCTATGCTCTATGGTGAGTTAGATCCTGGGGTTTAAAGTTTACACTCTAGTGGATGGTGTAAAAAACGGATTTTAACTAAGATTTCTCTGCCAAATTTTCACACTCATGAGTCAGGGTGAATTGAATACAGCAGTAATAAAGTGCCTCTCAGGGGCTACACATCGCAGCAAACCGCGTTTAAAATAACGCAATATTGAGTTATTTATGGGGGTGTAAAGTTCGAAATCAGAGGTAAAAAATGGGCGAAAAAACACGTTTTTTCCGAATTTTGATTAATAAATCATACCAAATAATTTTTGCAAGAGAATTTTGGCACACAGGAATGTACTACGATTTAAAAGCTACAAATTGTACCAAACCGAATTTCTTTAAACTCAATGGGGAGTTCGGTACGGAATTTTAAAGTTTACAGTGTTCTAAATGATGGAAAATACGTTTTTGTTGCGTTTTTTGTTCGCCACTTTCTCCGTCCAGAAGTCGGGATAAGTCCAATAGAATAAAAATAAAGTGCTTTATATCGGGTGCATGTCAAAGCAAATTGTCTATACATTAATATTTAGTGAGTGTAAAGTCAAAAATTTGGTGTTTAAAATGCGTTTCTGTCTTGTTTTTTCTGCCTGCTTCTCCGGTTATGAGTCAGGGACACGATTATCAAGTCTAGAAATGGACCAGGAACCAAATTTGATATGCCAGTCTGGCGTATATGTTTACACTCTACAGTGTTGTAAAGTGGTTTACACCAATTGTTAGTTTGCCCATAGAACATTATGGAGACTTAATTTTTTTCATAAATATTAATCGTAATATCGGAACAATATCAAAATTACGAATCTGACCAAAATTTTCTTTACACTAGGTGTTTACATGAAGTTTACACTACATATGTATTTATCTTCGTTTTTGAGCATTCCAGAAACCTAATTTTTTCCTGGAGTCTAAAAATTTTCAAAGGATCAAATGTGAGACGTCACGTAGGCGCGTTTGTTTACATCCAAAAGTGATGTAAAGTAGTTTACACTCATTGTTTATTTGTCCTCAGACCATTGTAGAGACATAATTTTTTCATGAATGTTGATCATAATATCCGAGTAATTTTTTACACTGCATGTTAGCCTTTGTTCTAGAGCATTGCAAAAACCGAAATTTTTTCCTGAGATCTAAAAATTTACAGGGAATGAAATATATACGTCAGTTGGGCGCGCTTGCTTACACTCAGCAGTATTGCAAAGTGGTTTAAACCTAATGTTTATTTGTCTTTAAAACATTATGGAGACTCATTTTTCCATAAATGTTGAAAGTAATATCGGAGCAATATCAAAATTACGAATCCGACTAGAAATTTTTTCTGACAGAAATGTACTTCGGATCAAGGGCTATCTTGTGCTTACCAGCAAACTTTTCTACAATCAATACGCAGTTAGTACCAGGGTTTTAAACTTTATTTTCTAGTGGATGAGTAAAAAACAGATTTTGTCCAAGATTTCTCTGCCAAAAGTTGGGGTTAATTAAATAAAATAGAAATAAAGTAAGTTCTAATGGCTACACGTCGAAGCGAGCCGCGTTCAAAAAAACGTTATATTAAGTTGTTTATAGGGTGTAAAGTTCGAAATCTGAGGTGTAAAGTGGGCGAAAAAAAACAGGTTTTTTCGTATTTTGATTGATAAATCATATCAAATATTTTGCGGAACATAAGTTTGGCACATACAAACCTAATACAATCAAGGGGCAACAAACTGGCCCGAACCGAATTTATTTACATTCAATGGGCGTTAGGTTCAGATTTTTAAAGTTTACAATGTGGTGGACAGTGGAAAATACGTGTTTGTACATTTTTTGTTCGCCACTTTCTCTGTTCAGAAGTCGGGCGAGGTCGAATAGGATAAAAATAAAGTAAAATTCTAGTTTTTTTTCTACGTAAAATCAGAATTGGGAATCTGACTGTTAGTATTCTCTACACTTAGTCGTTTTGTTAAAGTTTGCACAATTCATTTGTTGTTAATATGTAGTTTATACTACAAATTTATTTTACTACCAAATCTGAGCGTTAGTGTTCCTTACACTTGATATTTGCGTGAAATTTTGGAATTTTTGCCGAAAAACTTTGTTTTTTAATTTACCAACATCCCACCTTTTCAATTTTCTTAAAGTTTAAAATCTTTTACAATTTTCTTCATAATGTAATGGTAGGTTTAAACTTTAAGTTTCTCTTGGTTTACAACTCTCGCTTAGCAAGCTCATTTTTCAAAACTTTTTCATAGTGATCAATCGCGTTTAGTTCGGAATTGGTGGACGGCCCTTATTTTATTACTCGGCTTAAATAATCCAAGTGACTGTCTTTTGATTGTTTTCTTTATCGCAAATTCAAACACCCAAATTTCAATTTAAAAATCATAAAAATTATTTCATAATTTTTATGTAAGATGACTGGCTGGTTGAGAGCTCTTTTTTGTTGTTTTCATTGTTCATTGTGCTCGTAGGAACCAGAAAAGAAATAGTTTTTCGCCATAGGTATTCTCTGGCGAAAGCAAGTTAAAAAGCTTTTTGCGTTAATTATTATTTTGGTCCAAAATAGGTCAACTGACCTAGGGCGAAATTCCGGGGTTACTTAATTACTACTGCGTTAGGTTTTTAGGGCATAGCTGCCAATAGCTCCGTAGGTACGGACGAATTTAGGTCCGAGGAGTTTGAGACCGTAGTTATTGAGGGTCGTGTGGTTGAGTCCGGCGTTTCGCCCTAGCAACCTGACCAGCGCTAAGTGTAGCCAGGTACTTAAGTAAGTCCCGTAGGTACGTTATATGTCGTTTCCAAGTTAATTTGAATGTGGAACGACCTCTATAACTTACAGGACTGTTTAGAATGTAACATATATTTACTATAGCTAATAAAAAATAGTAAACTTAATACTTCCGACAATCAAGAGCATATCTAACTCAGTTTTAAATTCTATGCAGTCTGATTGATTTCAAAAGGTAGACGGTTATAAAATCTAGGGAGTCTTTTTTTAAAACAATATTTTTTAAATTTAGAGGCAATTAATTTATGTTAAGAACAATATTGTTTTCCGCGTTCTTGGACTGCTGTCATTATTGTGGTATGTTACTGTATGTGTTTGCTGACAGATGCACTGAAATCATGCTAATTAAAAGTAGGGTACTAGCAAAGAAAAATGCTCCGATGGAACAAAAAAGATGAATATACTTGGAATTGTGGATTATTAAGGATGTAAAAGGAGGGGACTAGGAAGAATCTACCTAAAGTCGCAAAATCTGCTAAAAATAACACTTTCTCTAAACAACGCAAAAAATCGAAGTATATTCTGCGGTCAACACATTAGAATAAATATTTAACCATAAAAATGATTGAAAAAGCAGCACGTTAGCTATGCAGCAGCTATGGGAAATGATATCGAGTAACAGTCTTTCTAAGCCAATTGAATGAAATAGCAAACATCGATGCATCCAAAACAATTGCAAGAATTGTTGGTTCAAAACAGTAGGAAACGCGTGAGTTGACTTGAAACAGACTAAATGTAGGTACACTAGCATGCCCGTAACGATTGTGTGCACTAATCAATCGGCCCCTGCTTTGCTTGCTATAATGCTCATAGCAAAATAAAACAACTTTAAATACAATACCACTAAGTTTTCTTTCAATCAGGATACGAAGCTAGTCAGTGTTGCTACTTGCCAGCAATTTAAAAAAAGGAAACATTATAGATTTCGTTTATTATCTGAAATTTTGAATATTATTTAAAAAAGACACTTTTTAGAGGCCGCAGAATATACTTCGATTTTTTGCGTTGTTTAGAGAAAGTGTTATTTTTAGCAGATTTTGCGACTTTAGGTAGATTCTTCCTAGTCCCCTCCTTTTACATCCTTAATAATCCACAATTCCAAGTATATTCATCTTTTTTGTTCCATCGGAGCATTTTTCTTTGCTAGTACCTGCTATGACCAGGCATAAAATGGCTGAATAAAAGCAACCGTTTTCATTCCCGAGATAACTTATTCCGCCTTCTGTCATACCAACACATATTTTTATTTCGCCGTTTTATTCCGAGGTTAGCGCCTGGAACGGCGCTATTCCGCGTTCTGTCATACCAACTTTATTCCTATAATATCACTGTTTATTCCGCTTTCTGTAATACCGAAATATTTTATTCCGCCCTCTTATCCCACTGTTTTATCCTGGAATAGCACTAATCCGCGTTCTGTCATACGGCCCTCAAACTATTAAATTTTGGCTAGGTATTTTAACTTTCACAATTTATTTTGCCGAAATTTCGGTTTTGTTCGTGTCAGCTCAAACAAGTGTATGTATTAATTGAGGAATTGGCGGATTGAGAAGCAAAAACCTGAATTACTCACCAAAATTTTGTACCACGACTCAACCAGGTCAGGCACGCACAGAAGACGCATATTGTCTCGAATTACAGTGTTGCGCTCAGATAACTTAACAAAAAAACGTAAATTTAAAAATACCACCAAAGAGTCATTGATTTGCACGTACAAATATGGATACATATAAGAGCCCTTACATAAAAAACTGCTTAAAGGGCCGAAGTCTTAAGCTTATTTGTTAGATTTTCAGCCAATTTAACTGATTTTTTGTATTTTCTACAATAATACAAGTCAGAAGTAACGCTGCTTTAAATGATGTTGTTCGAAAACATGTCCTAAAAGCTGTTCAAATGTTTTAAGAGCTTAAAAGGGTTTGGAAATTTAGTGATTTTAATATTAAACTTTTTCAGTTTTTCATGTTTTAAATTTTTTGTTCTTTTTTTATTCTTCAATTTTGCCAGAGTCTTAAACTTTCGAACTCTTCTTCTAATTCTTTCTATTTTAAAATCAAACCCTACGAGAACTAAGCTGCTTATCGTGAGAATAAATGTTCACAAAGTGGGTCATTGTATTGCAACTTCAACGAGAAAGAGAACAACGTTCAGATATACATATGTAAATTGCTTGCTAGAAAATCAATTATTTAAACACCAATAAATTGAAAATTTTGTTAATTACTTCATAGTATTCTTAAGAATGTTAGAAAACGCAGACACTGTAAATTTAGTAATCAGAATATTCACCTCCTTAGATCTAGGCACTTCGCGGTCAGATATCTCCGCATCGATTTGAATTAAGACGAGCAGATAAAATTCCAAAGCCGACTCATTTTCGATATTAAACGCATTGAGAAACAAATCTTGAAGGAAAGTCGGCCATCTACAGAGTGATTTCAGCAGAAATTTCAGTAGACAAGACTCAGGAACATAAGTACACAGAAAGATCCTTAATTTTGGAGTGTAGGGTCCAAAAATTTTCAAAGATCGGAAAACTGCCGAAAATTGATGATAGGCTCAAGAACATACCTGGGCGTGGGGGGTTTAGGGGGTATGCAACCCCCCAGAAACCAAAATACTCCCAGAAACCAAAATACTCCCAGAAACCGAAATACCCCCAGAATTCAATTTTTGAGAATTTTTTTCTGTTTTTTTTTCCGCAATTTTTTGTGCCAACTGATAGTGCCCGATGAGGAACAATTAAAAATGGTGTTTTTTTCGCCATACCACCATTTTTAAGGCCATTTTTTGACTTTTGAAGAAATTTTGCATTCCCCCTAGAACTTTGGTGGCGCCCACCTATGATCGAGAAACATTATTCTTAAGCATTTCTAATCAAGCTCTATCCGTTGACATCAAAATATCGCGAAAAATCGAAAAACTTTATAAATATAATTCTGAAGGTCTTCGAATTATGCGGGTTTAGAACTCCACGCTCATTACGGTTAGAAGCGTCGTTAAAAATGATCAATTCCAAAGATGGAACTTATCAGTACAAAAATAATCCATAGCCATATAAAAGATCAAATGACAAAGAAGAAAAAACAAGCCAGAAGTAAAAAGATATGAAACGGAACAAATTGTAACAAACCCCAACATGATGATAGCGTGTATCAACTGTTTTTTTTCAATGCACTTTAAAATTTTTAATTTTTCCATTTGTTCGCTTGAAGAACCCCTGTTGGGCATAAAAATTTCCTAATTGAGGACGACCCATCAATTCCTGGATGGGAATCAGGCATATGCTGCTTTATCTATCGAGGATTCATAACTGAGACCATCTGACAAAATAGAGTACTTTGTTCAGCAATCAGCAGTGCGTTAAAATTAATTTTTTAATACATATTTAGACTTATTTTGCTCAATATTTTTTTAATCTTATTATGACATTAATTATTCGGCCATTCTAAGTTACGATTTTAACTTAAACAAAAACAGAAAATACGTGACTTTGAGTTAATCTATGGCATATTTGATACAAGCAGCACATGCAAATTTAAAGTACAATGTACATTCCTAGTTTCCAGCCTCTTCTATACTCTGCTTAATGATGCTTTGTGCGTAGCTCAGAATTTTCAGTAAGTATTAATCGATTGCAATCAGCTTTGAACATGAATATACATACCGTGTACATTCTTTTTACTTTAAAACATTTCGAAGTTGTTGGAAAATCGCGCTAAAATAAGTTTAAAAAACGTACTTTTGAGGAAAGTCAACTAAGAAAACAAGTGAGAATAATTGAGCGACTTTGTTTCTGAGGAAATACGAATCAATATGCTTTGAACGACTATTTATTTGATGAAGCCAATCGGAAAGAAATTGCCGTAAATATTGCCTATCGTCGTCTGAACCCGCAAAATACCTGTAAAATACGACTGAGCCATTGCGTAGATAAATATTTAGAGATCCATAGCATGCGCTGGAAAAACCGACTTTTCTCATCAGTTAATAAGCTTATTATGATTAATTTTTTATAAGTAAGCAAATTAGCTGATCAGTTCTATTTGTTATCCCGGTTTCATTGGCTGACTTTGATTGTACATCTTTTTTAGCCGTTTGTCCTCATTATACCATGCATCTTTTATTACGATGGAACTTAAAACGTTTTCGTAAGGTAGCTAGAGCTATTTTTATAAATATCAATGATCTCACATTCAATTTGAAAGGAGTAAATTGGAAAACAGGGACCAAGTCAGATGCATATAACTAGTCAGTGTGGTCGGCCACCCAGAAATAAAATCGATCTTTTTGGTAAGGAAAGGGTAGAAGGGACTTCATTACGTTGAGGTTTCTACGATGCTATTGTCAGAACAAATTAAAATACCTGATTATGGGCGAAAATTCTTAAACATTACCAGACTTGTAAATTTTTAATAAGATTCCCTTCATGATTTTAACAACACTGTTGAAGCACTTTGTTACTACTAAGATTGACAAAGTGCTCAAAAAGGGCGAGCTTCATCTCAATTTGATGAAGTTTAATTAAACTTAAAAAATCAAATTCAGTGAAATTTACAAATAAAACTATAATTGACCAAATTAGCGAGTAAGCATTTGAGTACCTGGTTGACAAGATTCGCGCTCTATTAACGTAAAAGTGCGTTTTTCAAAGAAGACACTAAAACTGGCTTCAAGAGTGATTATTTTGTCCTGCCCGAAAATTCATAATCTTTTCATGGTCAACGACGGTAATACCAATCATGTAATCGAAAAATCTAGGTCGTTTTATCGCTACGACTCTGCAACTATGCAAGCAAAAGCTTAATAGATAAAATTGAAGAAAAATCAAGTGCGTAATTGCATGTCTGTACTAAGGGAGGCAGCTAAAGCCAAACTTTAATCTGTTAAGCATTACAACACAAATGGACTGAGATCTCTTCTGCTCTGTTTCACAACGAGAAGTCAAAAAGAGCACAATTTAGTAGCGAAGAGATACTTAATTCGTGATTACTGCTTATTTCTTTCCAATTGAAACAATAGCATTCACTATTCAGAGACACATAGAAGATGGAACCAATAAAAGGTCAAATTCCTCAGACTAAGCGTAAGGTAGAAACGGATGCAGGATTTTCGTAAGCAAGTGGTACCCCAATTTTTTCCAATTCGGAAAGCCGTTATTCACGTGCAAAATAGCGTTTTTTCGCCGTTGCAATTTTTTGGAGGAATTTCAAAGTTTTCGGCAACTAGTGCCTACATTTCATTAACTTCAGCAACAATCCGGCCGAAGCGCTGGAAAATTAGTGAAATTTAGGCGAAAAGACGTTTTGCATCGCTATTTCCTGTATTTTAGCACTTGCAGCAAAGACTATTGAAGCGTTCCGCCCAATACAAGGCACAGTACGTTTAGGACTTCGTACTCGGAGCCAAGATTCGCTTTCCTTAGAAACTTTCGTTTAAAAGCTTACTGTACTAGCAACAAACATCATGCGATTTGAGTTGAACAAAGGAGGATTAATCGTCGTACTTGATAGATTACGAAGCCTCAATCAAATCTTAATATGTTAAGTCATTCGGATTTGAGAAAAAAAGCAAAAATAACTATCAGCCATAAGATTCTTCTGGGTCGTAACAGGCGGTACATTAAATATCGTCAGACTTCAAAACATGCACGGATTACATCCTTCTGTCTTACCCTGTTTTGATATAATGTTCCACAACTTGAAGGCAAAAAAATTTGAGTTGATCATCGCTAAAAAACCATAAGCATATAGAACAATTGTATTAAAAGCTTAAAGAACACAAATGACTAACGCAGCAGAGGCAGAAACGACGTTAGTGCAAGATTTCCATCCACCGCTTGTATTTTTTAAATTTTCAAAGAATTGTAGCACCTGCAAAACTTGATATTTATATTACATAAGCCAAATTGTATTGTTTCAAGCGAAATAAGACTCACTCTAGCCTGCTCCTTAGCGTCATTGACGAACTTTAAAGGAGAAAACTGCAGCGTCGAAAGCACATCCATTTTATGTATAAAAATTCCAATCCCTATATCTAGCTAACGCTTGATTGAAGTGGAATGAAGTAAAACAAACTTACACCATGACATGGATTAGACTTTTTAATCAAGCTGAAAGATTAGCTGTTTGTTTACTCATACAATAAGAAGCAGCTTAGGTGATAGCTCTATTTAAGGTCGCATGCGTTCCGGACATTTGAAGGGTGTTGGTTGACCACCGAATATTCATTGTTCCGTTACCTATAGGTAGGGCCGTATTTACGAAGGGATGGCCGCCCCCATTGACTGAAAATTTTCTTGAAAGGTAAGATAATGCACGGGAAGACGGCAAATCGCATGTCATTGTCGTAAAATCTTCCAATCTTTGGCACTTCGCGCCATATGTGAAGTATTTTCTATAATTTTGGCTTAAGCGCGATTCAAAAACGACACTGTAATAACCATTTTAGTGAGATAAAAATTCTTTCCAAAAAATTAAAATTGTATGATCTTAATGGATCGAGTGTGTCGGAGAACGACAGAAAATGCGTTTTTGCACGCTATCCCAACGAAGTTTCTGAGATATAACCCAATTTATCTTGGGTCCCCCTACAACCTTGGCCAAAACCTGTTTACGGACCTGCCTTTACGTATACTACCTGCGTAGTTTCAATTTTCTAAATCGATTTCTACAAATAATTTATTTAAAAACAAGTAAAAAACCTTCTAA
Source organism: Mermis nigrescens (assembly GCA_036768485.1). Lineage (NCBI taxonomy): Eukaryota > Metazoa > Nematoda > Enoplea > Mermithida > Mermithidae > Mermis > Mermis nigrescens. Next base: position 665,583 of record JAVLUZ010000658.1, read on the forward strand.
AAATTTTTGAATTAAACACTTTCTAATTTTTAATGTTTTCATTTTTTAAATTTACTTAAATTTTTTTGGCTTAAAACTAGTAACTTCGAATAACCGCATTATTACCTATAAACTCTACTCATTTTAGTACGAAGCAACATTGCTTTAGGCACCTTGTAGTTGTAAAATTTTCAGGCCCCCTTTGTTTTGAAATTTTTTTGTCGCACCTCGAAATAAAGCAAAAACAAACACCATCACACAGCACACTGGAAGGGATATGAGGGGTATCCCCTAACTAGGATTTTTATTTAAAAAAATATCTCCTCAGGCAATTTTTTGGACCAAAACGTATTAATCGAAATATGAATCAGAACCAAAGGATGCCTTGCAGTATAAATGCACTTACATGTGCACACGGCCGTATTTAAGGGGGCGGGGCGGCCGCCCCCCCCCTTGAACGGAAAAATTTTTTGAAAGGTAAGACAATGCATGGAAAGATGGAAAAATTGCATGTCTTTGTCGCAAAATCTTCAAATTTGTGGCGCCTCGCGCCGGATGCTAAGTATTTTCTATAATTTTGGCCCAAGCGCGACTAAGAAATGACACGTTTTATAGGCTTTTGAGTGAGAAAACAAGTTTTTTGGAAAAAAATTCGAAGTTTATGACCTTAATGGATGGAGCATATCGAAAAACGTCGAAAATTGCGGTTTTTGCGAGCTATTACGACGAATTTTCCGGGATGTAGACCAATTTATGTTCGGTCCCCCTTAGCCGAATTTCGGATATGGGCCTGCATGTACAGGGTGTCGCAAAATGATCGAAACTACACCTGCAGCCATATAGGTTGATGCTGTAGCAAATCATGATACACAACTTTGGATACTTCTACAGAATAGTAACTGTTACGACGTCATTAATAATGGTAATGATAAGCTAAAGTGGGGGTAACATTGATAGGGAAATGGCTTATTTGACTGTAGACCTTAACAGCAAAAGAACAATGAGGATGTAAGTTCTGTATCTGGTGCCAATCGGTAGAGCTAATCTTGCTCTACTGATTCAAATCAAGCTTGTCTGAAGACTATAATCGAACTCGAAGCTGGATGGCATTTACAAAACCCATTTTTGTTATCAATGTTTCCTACCATGCGGGAAACTTTGATAGACACACAAAGTCGTGCATTAAACTGGTTTTTCAGCACAGAATGACTGTTCTGCGACCTTGTACTTGCGCGAACTATGATTTTGACACCTGCTAGGGTAGGGATCTTAGGCATCAATGGTAATGCGGAGTCTTGCTTTGCAAACAAAAGTTGTTGGCTCTACAAAAACTTTTTGGCACTTATGCAATTTAGGACAAAAATTTTGATACTTTTTTCCAAAATTACCATTTTATGGGTGATTTCAGACAAAATTTGAGTAAAAAATCAGGTTTTTTGTCATTTGTGTTAAAAATTTCAACAACAAAAATTTTCTTCGTATTTTTGCACATTCTAGGGTAATTTTGCACGCTGATACCGAAATTAGCATTCATTTTTCATTTCCGTAAAAATTTAAGTAAAAAGTAAGGTTATGACTGAGCGGGCTTACTAATGCCTTTGGCTTAGGCTCAGTAATGTGCATTGCATTCACATTGGTGCCAGCGCATGGGCTAAGCCTGAGATAAATGGAGCGAAAATTGCGGAGCGAGCGAAGCAAGAAAAATTTTATTTCAAATTTTTCACAAAAATGACAAAGAACCTGATTTTTCTCCCAAATTTTGACGGAAATGAAAAATGAATGTTAAATTTGTCATCCGCGTGCAAAATTACCCCAGAATGTGCAAAAATACGAAGGAAAATTTATTTTGAAATTTTTCACAAAAATGACAAAAAAATCTCTATTTCGTCTGAAATCAAAAATGAATGCTCGATTCGTGGAATTTTTTTCTAATATGGTTTTGTCTCAGATTCTCCTAAAACTACTTTTTTCTGATAGATTTCGAGTACGCTGAGTCCAGAAATGAAAAGCGTTTGGGGGCTGACGAATATTTGTGGCGATAGAGCCCTTCAAACTTGCAAAAAAACGTGTTTGTTTCAATGTTCTGAGGGCTCTATCTCCACGAATATTCGTCAACCGCCTAAACGCTTTGTTTTTCTGGACTCAGCGTCCTCGAATCTATCAGAAAAATTGTTTTTTAGGAGAATCGGTGACAAAAAAATTTTCTGAAAAAAATTATGCAAAAAAATTATGCTAAACCCAATTTTTAATTTCTACATTACAGTTCTGACGTTAACAAAGCCGAAGCAGGGTGTAATCGATTCATCACGGTTATTATTTTAGACTTGCCGTGCATATCAAATTGGTGCCAGCTGATGGTCTAAGCCTAAGGCACAATTGGGGCAAAAATTGCTCCGCTCGCTTCGCTCGCTCCGCAATTTTCGCCCCAATTGTCTCAGGCTTAGACCATCAGCTGGCACCAATGTGAATACACTTTCTAAGCCTAAGCCTAAGATGTTCGTATAAGCAAGCTGGTGAGTTGTGGGCAAGTATCTATTTGCCAAAAATTTAGCTCGCATGGATCTAATCACCAAATTTCATCTAATATGGTTTTTTCTCAATTTTCCCGATAACAGTGTTTTTACGCTTTTTTAACGTCAGAACTGTAATGTAGAAATGTTAAAAATGGGGTTTAGCATAATTTTTTTGGCATAATTTTTTTATTCAAAAAATTTTTTGTCACCGATTCTCCTAAAAATAATTTTTTCTGATAGATTCGACAACGCTGAGTCCAGAAAACAAAAGCGTTTAGGGGGCTGACGAATATTAATGGAGATGGAGCCCTAAGAACATCGAAATAATCACGTTTTTTGCAAGTTTGAAGGGCTCTATCTCCACAAATATCCGTCAACCCCCTTAACGTTTTTCATTTCTGGACTCAGCGTCCTCGAATCTATCAGAAAAAATTATTTTCAGGGAAATCGGAGACAAAACCATATTAGAAACTTTAGCCCGATTCGTTATCAACGTGCAAAATTACCCCAGAAAATAGTGATTTTGGAAAAAAAATTGTTCTCCTAAACTGCATAAGTACCGATTTTTTGACTTGACAGATTCGACTCTATTCGAGTGTAGGAATTTCGATAATATTCTTGTTTTTGTGTTCATACATTTCTTTAGTTTAAGTGCCACGATTGTGTTGAACAGCATAAATAGATTTCCGCATCACGAATTCAATTATTTTTTTAAAAATTTTATCGGCTGTCAAAATTCCTCACCTAGATTGGGAACTTTGATCATAATACCTTCACTTTAACCTACTCTTAAAAGCAGAGAGGTATTAACACTTCGTTTTTATGTCAATCTTTTAATGCAAGGATTGTGTTGAGCAGCTGCTTAAGAACTTTTAAACAAAAAGTGTATATGATGTTACCACTCACCTTAAATACCAAAATGACACTGATTCTAAAAAATGAAGATAGTAGCTCTATAGAACCCCTAACTTTTTAACATTAAAATTCTGCACCTAAATTTTCAGCAATAAAACCATCAAATAAATGTGTGGAAAAATCACTCGATTATATCTTGCAGATATTATCAGGGATACAAAAGAGAAAAATTCTATCAAAGTTTCCCTCTATCAAATTTAACCCCACCTTACCTTAGTAATAATTGCAATAGTCTTTTTATAATATGATAGCTTCTACTGTTTAACAGCCGACAATACATAAATTGCTAATGCCACTAACTAAGCCTAAGCCTAAGGATAAAAATAAAGTGAATTATTATCGATTATTTTAATAACGTATCTTACTATTCTGTAGAAGAGCCAAAAAATTATACCCATTAGCACAAAAAAAGCTTTTTTCACCAAATCATTAGCTTTAAACATCCTTCTTTAAAAATCCTAAGCGCAATCCTACCGCGATTCTGCAATATAGCCCTTATAATGACGCAATCTATAGAAACTATTTAGGAGAGCAGAACAAATTACAATTAACGCTATTTTGCGATTTGCATCGCAGTCTACAGTAAAGAAATATTGTTACTGAAAAGCAGCGACATAAAAACTTGCTTCTTTTGAAATTAGCTCACATTTTTTTCATTCTGATTCGATTGCAGAGCCCACCTCGCTTAACTTCCGTATTCTCCCTTAAAGTTGGTCTGTATGAATTGAGATACACAATTGGTTTAAAAGTTTGATGGTTTGAGAATAACAAACGTCACCCATATTAACTCGATTTATTTACTACGGTCCATTTAATTTGACTCCGAAGCTGTTGAAAAAATTAAAGCGCCTACAAATGTTTTAAACCAACGTCGCAGTTATGACATTCTACAGTACATTGAGCTACGGTCAGTGCATTATTAACCTGCTTTACTGTATCAAAATTTTAAACCGCTTTTGTTGCCTGTTCTATGCGATTCAAAAGAAAACTCCAAAGTTAAATGAAACAGACTACATATAGAAAATACCCAACAAACCTAAAGCGTTAATTAAGCGCACTTTTGCAGGTACTTCAAAATTTTCCAATAGTCTCAGTTACCTAAATGGAATGCAATATCGAATAGGAACATAATTCGCTTTCAGTGTACAATACCAAACAATTTAAAACCGAAAATTAACAAGAAAATAAGCACAGCGAAAGCAACAGGTGCAGTTAGGACAATTTTAAATCACTGAATGACCAAATGGCTTCGTTGTCTGTGCATGTGATCAGACTGTCGGCCGCAACGTCAATGCAATTCACCGAAAAAACATTCTCAGACAGTAAGTTCTCCAACTTTAATTTCTTTTGAGTGGCTTCATTGACGAACCAAATGTCTTTCGAATTGCTGAAATCATTCTTTAAGTTTGGAAAACATTCGACAACTACACATATGCACGCAGGCTCGTAGCCAGGATTTTATTTCGAGGGGCCGAAAATTTTGAGGTCAGATATATCGAGAACCATTAAGAGACTAGCAACCAAAAATGCTGCGATGGAACAAAAAAAGGATGAATATACTTGGAATTACGCATGATTAAGGACATAAAAGGAGGGGACTAGGGAAAATCGGCTATGTCTTTGAAAATTGTAAGAATCTGCTAAAAATTGAACTTCCGCTATAAAACGCAAAAAATGAAGTATATTCTGCGGCCTGCAGAAGGGAGTTGCTCCGCGCCTCTATCATAAAACTAAATAACGTGAACAGCTTATTAATTGAAAAGAAGCGTTTACTAATTTAGAAGCGATATAATGTGCATTTTCACGCTATCACGGCATGCATTGCTATTGAACTGCGATTAACAACATGGTACGCTTGTCATAATTCATTTATCAAGCCTTGGACAATTAAATAAAAATTACAGTGAAAGAGAAATCTTATATTGACAAGAAACTAAATCGGTTATTAAATTGACACACGCTAAAGCTTCTTCATAATCTGTTTTTCTGAGTCAGTGAACAATATTTCGTGAAGGCACGTTTTTTCAGAGGCCACAGAATAAACCTAATTTTTTTGCGTTTTCTAGCGGAAGTCCAATTTATAGCAAATTCTTATAATTTTCAAAGAAATAGGCGACTCTTCCCTAGTCCCATCCTTTCATGTCCTTTATGATGCTCAATTTTAAGTAAATTCGTCATTTTTGTTCCATCGAAGCATTTTTGGTTGCTAGTCCCCTACTTTTTCTAAAAAAAATTCAAAAATGTATCCGTTGAAAAACTGAAATCAAAAATACGTCAAGAACATTTTTTTTAAAAAATTTAGCCGTCTGCCATATTTTATAGAAAAAGTCACTTTTCAGTTTAAGCTTTACACAGCCAGCAAGTGTAAAGCAGATTGTATTCAAGTTCCTAATTCTAATATTATGATTAACATTTATGAAAAAATTAGCTCTCCACAATGGACTGGAGACAAATACATGTTAGAAGTAAATCGCTCTACATCACTGTTAATCGCGCCTAATTGACGCATGACGTGATCCCTGACACATTTTTAGACTTTTAATTATGTCCAGGCACATACCCGGAGAATTTGGCTGACCAATAAAGAGGCAAAATTATGCTTTTTTCACTCAAATCTGAACTTTTTACCATCAGAACTAAATCAATATTGAGCTCAAAGAAAATGGGTCAAAAATCGAGTATGACAATTCAAGAGTATACTTTATTTCAAGAATAGATCGCGCAACTCTATTTATAACCAGAGGTTTTTTCACCCCAGAGTTTAAACTTTACACCTCCAGATTTAACTCTATTTTGAACTTATCGAGACGCGTCCAAGCGTAATGTGTAACCCATGGATAGAGCTGCACGCGGGTACTTGAACGGGTACCCGGGTAGAAAATAATTTTACTACCCGGGTACCCGATTCCCCTAATATAAAATGGAAAATTAGCACTGCAGTTATGCAATATGTGCTAAGAATTGAATTAGAAACCTAGAAACATATTGCTTCTAAAGTGCGACTGAATCACAATGTGAATGTGATTTGATATAATCAACCGTAAAATGTTAAATAAGCGAGTCTGTTAATATTTCCTATTAACACAATATATCGCGCATACGGTCTAGGCATATTCCACTCTTCAGCGCTTTAGTTACATTATTTTATTTGTGCCGAATTCTTCTTATGCTTCATTGTAAACAAATTTAAACAAGAAATTATCTCTTAGCGACACTTTTTTATAATGTATTCACTTCTGTGACCATTATATAAGTTTAAACTGCAACTTTTATTCACATCGTGCGCGCAACTGTTTAAGTTAGACCTGGTTCAAAGCCTATCGATGTTCCAAATGCAGTCGGCCATAGGCGTAGCCAGGGGCATTGGGGGTACCTGCCCCCCGAAATCTTTCAGAAAATATTGTTGATTTTTTTGTTGCAATGATTATGTCCAGAAAACTGAGTTCAAAAAGGCAAAAACGTCAGAATTTTTCGCTATATAGATATATATATATATATATATATATATATATATATATATATATATATATATATATATATATATATATATATATATATATATATATATATATATATATATATATATATATTGTTATATAGATATTGTATATTGTATATTATATATTCTATATTGTTATATAGATGTAAAGAATTTAAAAGCTTGAATCAATTAAAATAATCCAGCACTCCACATCACTTTAGTAATTTAATGCACTATTTGTTCGTTGAATGAAACTGCGCATGCTTGTCGAGCATGATAGTAAAAGTGCGAAAATGATTGCGAACCAGTTTGTCTATTCTCTGCTCTGTTTGTCTTTTGTGTACCAGTTTGTCTATTCTTTGTTTCGTTTATCTTTCTTTACAAGGACACATAATCCTATTTTAATTGGAAGGAATGGCCAAATTTTCTTATGTTTTTTGCGCATTTCTTGTTATATGAACTGCATTTTGTTAATTAGAAGGCCACAAATGGGCCTGAAAACGGTAAGAATTAAATTTTCATGGATACATCTTTCTATATCTTATTGGCAGCGATCCGTTGCTGCGCTACGTACCTAGCAGAGGTCGAAAAACGCATTTCAGATCAGTTTAAGCAATGTATAGGAGTTCATCAATTTTAAGTGTTTTTGGGCTTGCTTCCGAACCGAGATTTGGCCGATTTTGCGAAAATTTTAACGTTACTATTTAACATTAAAATGGTTTTTTTACAAAATTTTTCGGGACTCCGCCCCGGATCCCGCTCGCCACCTCAGACGTCCCGCAGCCATAAAATCTCGTTGTACATGTACATGTGCAACGAGATTTTAGGGAGCACAAGCCAGGTAAAAGGGTTAGGAATTTCTAAAATTTCCGGCGTTTCGCGCCGGCATTAATTTGTCTGCTTTGTATGATTTAAGCGGTATAAATTGAGTTTAATGTGCAAAAACGTCAAAATGTTCCGGCGCATAGCGCCGCCAGTTACTGTTCTTTCCTCTTTGTAAAGCTCCAGCATTGCGTTTAAAAGCCTGAATCACTCAAAATATAATCAGTCAAAGTTAATAATTCGCAGTTTTCTTGTTAGAAGCTTGAATTGTCAAAACTGTTTCGTACAAATTTGATAATTTTCTGTTCTATCAGATTATTAGTATTCACAGAGCTACAAACTGTTAAGGGTGGAAAAAATGATTAAATTTCTTGGCACTTTGCGCCACTTATGAATTCCGAAGTGTTACACGAAAACGTTTATGCCCCCCGCCCGAACCGAAATTCTGACTACGTCTCTGCAGTCAGCTCCAGATAGACTTAGACTTGTTTTTGAATAAATTTTCATTTCCGGTTGATTTCAAAATCGCTTTTCGTCAATGTGCTTTCCTGCTTCAAATGTTTTAATGACGCTATGAAGATGCAAAACCTGCTTCACAATTTTTTGCTTTGAATTATGAAAATGACTTAAATTTCATTAAATGCATACAAATTCTTCAGATTAAAGCCTTGATTCTATTTAATCTTGCATTAATTTTTCAATAATTTCACTGCTCAAATATCACTTTGCCCTATACCTCACTATCAACCGTAAATAAACGATGTTCACTGCATTCTCTTTTTTCTTAGGTCCTACCCGTATACCCGGGTAATGAAGTAGCCGGGTACCCGGGTAGCAAAATTTGCAAAGTGTGCAGCTCTACCCATGGGACGTATAATTTATTTTTATTATACTTTACACCCATTTTATAACCGACGAAGCTGGCTGACTAAAAAAGAGGTAAAAAGGCATTTTTTGTCCACCTCAGAGTATAAACTTTAAACCCCTATAAGTAACTCCGTATTGATTTTATATGAAGGCGATCAAGATCTACGGATAGCCTATGAAAACTACTTTATTTTTGCTATATTTTTCAGGGTGCGACTTATAATCAGAGAAGAGTGCAGTCAAAAATCCGGCGAAAACGTGTTTTTTCAACCCCAGTTCTTTACACTTAGCGTATTGTAGGTCAAGACCTACTGCGAATTTCAAACAAAAAAAGAAGCCTATTTAGAGAAATTCATGCTCTACAATTTAAATACATTAGATTGTATCAAGTGTTTAAACTGAGTCATTCAGAGGCAGCATAAGTAAAAAAATTTAAATTTCACATTTGTCTAACTGTAGGGCTAGAACGGGTTACTGTAAAAAATTTTAAGTACAGATTGGTAATCTACAGACCATGGGCAACATTTTTTAAAAGGATTGGCCCCATCCCCGCAAGCAATGGGTGGAGATTTGAATTTTTGGTGTAAACTTTACACGCTTTTTACAAACTGGGCATTGAGTGTAAAGTCGTATAAAAAAGGCCGGTAGTAAATTTTTTATTATCTTTCTTTTTTAAAAAAACCGCATTTTCCCAGATGTGTCCCATCATAGCTGTATGAAGGCAGTTTTTTCGTATTCGGCAAAGATTTTTTCCGATGTACAAAGACTTTTTGGGACCGTCTTTGTACATGTACAAAGATTTTTGGGAGGACAAAAAACTGTAAAAAAGTCTAAAATTCCCAAAATTTTGGCGCTTCGCGCCGAAATAAGTAATTGTTTAATCTATATCTCTTTATAATGACAGAAATTGCATTTTTTTAAAGCAGAAATATTAAATTTTTCGGCGTTTCGCGCCGTTTTGAGACAATTTTTAGTATTTTTGTTATCAAAAACCCAGAAATTTGCTAAAAAACACTACCAAAAGTCGAAAAACCCTGTTTTATCACACCGAAGACGCTACAACACCATGTAATAGCACCGAAAAATTTGCATGTACATAATGTACAGACGTTTGGGGACCATCTTTGTACATGTACAAAGGGACCTTGTACACAAAAAAACTGTATAAGGGGGCTTATATGTTAGGGGTACCCAAGTATATTACGGGGACGCTCTAACGCGCTACCTACGATGGGCAAAAATAATCCAGCGCGAAGCAACGAAAAAAATTTAATGCTTTTTCTGTCATAACTCAGATTTGAGCTGTTTTGAGTGGGCTAGAAGACAAAAAGTATTCCTGAAGAATAAATCCGAGCGCCGGAAAAAAATTGGCATGCTCTTCATGTGTAACTCAAATTCGAGCGATTTGGGGCGGTTTAGAAGACAAACTATAAATAAACAATAAATCCCGAAATTTGGAGTTTATTAGCTCAAAAGTACGGTAAAACCCTGTTTTTGCGAGTCAAAAATGATAGGCCTCTCCAGAAATCGACTTTTGACTAAGCATCCAGAAAAGCCATCATACATGTATGTAACAGGGGGATGGGGATCCCTTACCCAAAGTTGGTCGTTTCCTTATATCACCCCAAAGCCAGAAAGTTTTTGACCCCTCCCTCTATTTTTGGAAAAAATTTTCGTTTTTAGACCGTTTTTAGGTGTTTTTAGGCCGTTTTGGGCCAAAAATTAAAGGTCATTTTACCCACCCTCCCCCAATGGCCGGGGACCACCACCCTAAATTTCAAGCCAATGCATCTATGAATACCATAGAAATACAGTCGCACTCGGATAATGCACACCCCTTAGGGACCGAAGGCAAAGGCGTGCATTATCCAAGTGTGTGCATTAACCGGAGTGTGAAATTTTCTTAAAATTTCTACTGTAACTGAGAAGAAATCTATTATTAATCTAACAATACAATAGAAGGAATACAAACACGACGAATGTTGTATCCTTGCCTTTTGCTATAGAATAAATAGTGTAATAAAAATTTATGCTTTCCTTCGCATAAGGTAACATGGTGTGCAATACCAGTAAACCATAAGTGTGCATTATCCGATGTCCACGTGCTCATTATCCGAGGTGTGTATTGAGCGTGTGCATTTACACAATGATTTATATGCTGCAGTCTTACCAGCCGTGTACAACACGCATTATCCGTGTTTGCATTAAGCGAGGTGTCTTACTATGTTAATACACTGTTTTTTGCTCGGGCCATGTGTGTTGGTGTGCACAGGTTAGCAGCAGCACCAAAATTCTGGGGTGCAAGATTTTTCAAAGGTCAAAAAATGGCCTTAAAAATGGTGGTATATGGTTAAAAACACCAATTTTCAACGTTTCTCATCGAGCACTATCCATTGGCATCAGAAACTTGCGAAAAAGAACAGAAAAAAATTAATTGAATTATGGGGGGTTATTTTGGTTTCTAGGGGTTATTCCAACTTCTGGAGGTGCATTGCATACCCCCATGCCGACGTGTGCTGGTGTGTATTAACCGAAAAAGTGCATTATCCGGTGTTTGCATTATCCGAGTTCGGTTGTAACATGTTGTAGAGTAGATAAGTATTCAGTTCTGTATCGACTGCTTACTTTTCAAAAGTTCAGAAAAATTTTCGGCAAAAATCATCGACTCTTGTCATATTCTATTTTATTGGTCAGAAACCAAAATATGTATCCTTCGATTTCCACGCTTAAATCGATTAAACAAGCTATAAGACCACCCTCAACTTCATAGACCTGCCTTAAGTAACGTCGATTACCAACTATATGAGCATGAACTCCTTCATTCGGTCCTCCACAACTTCACGAAGTGTAGGCATTATGCAAAGCGTTTTTTTCAAATTGTTTTTATTTTTTACACTGCAAAGCAGTATATGCTACACAAGATGGTTTTTTCGTCGAACCGTGAAGTCGACTTTTGAAGAGGCCTATCATTTTGCGAAACCCTAAATCATACGTGTAACCAGGTCCGTATCCAGGGGGCGGAAGGGGGGCCTGCCCCCTCCGAAATGAGAAAAATTTTTGTTTTTCCCAAGGGTCTCCCAAGGGGAAGAATGAAAAATTGGCGAAGTGGGTCTGAAACACCGCCAAAACAGATTTTTAGCGTACTTTTGAGCTAGTAAGCTCAAAATTTTTCGGCGCTTCGCGCCGGATTTATTGTTTATGTAAGATTTTGTCTTCTAAACCGCTGAAAATCGCTCAAATTTGAGTTAGACATAGAGAGTATGTCAATTGTTCTCTAACGCTTTGCACCATCATTGTTTAGCTATAGTTTTTGCCTTCTAGCTCACTCAAAACAGCTCAAATTTGAGTTATGACATGGAAAACATGAAATTTTTCCGGCGCTTCGCGCTGTATTTATTGTTTATATAGGTTTTTTGTCTTCTGACCCGCTCAAAACCGCTCAAATTTGAACTTGACATACAGAATATGTCACGGCGCTTGGCGCCGAATTATTCGTTATCCGTATTGTTTTTCTCTGTACAGCACGATGATTAAGCATAACGGCAAGAGATAAGAAATAATTCGTCGATTAAGTGATGAGAAATCAGCTTAAATGATAAATTTGCTGTATATCAATATGAAATAAAGTAAGAAATTTTTAATTTTTCTGTTGAAATTTTTCTTTCACCGTCGTATAGAGCTCGCCGAGATACGCTCAAAACTGTCTTTATTTTCGCCTATCTCCTAATGGTTCTCGAGACATCTGGCCTCAAAAATTTTCGGCCCCCCCAAATAAAATCCTGGATACGGGCCTGCGTGTAACAAAGGATGGGAATCCCTAACCAAAGTTAGATGTCCCCCATCCCCCAAAGCCGGAAAGGAAATTTGTGACCTTCTCCCCGATTTTTGGACAAATTGAATTTTTAGGCCGTTTTTAGATGTTTTTTGGCCGTTTTCGGCCAAAAATTGGAGGTCATTTACCCCCTCCCTTCCCCCCACCCGTAAAATAGCCGTAGGCCAACCCATACATGTAGCGGGGGAATTCGAGGGATCCTTCACCCAAAATGTCGGCCTCCCCCAGAAACAGAAAATTTTTTTACCCCCCCCTACCCGATCGCGAAAAACTGCGTTTTTGGCTATTCTTTGAGTTTTTGCCGCTTTTGGCCTGAAACTGGGCGACATCGAGACAGCTCACACATGTAACGGCGCTAGGGTGGAATGATCTCCAATTTTCAGCCAAAAATGACAAAAAGGCACCTAAAAATGGTCAAAAAATGCAAGTTATCGACAAAAATTGAGATCCAAAATTTTCCGACTTTTGGGGGATGGGGACATACGTGGGCAGCACCGAAATTCTGGGGAGATGTGCAAGACTTTTCAAAGGTCAAAAAATGGCCTTAAAAATGGTGGTATGGTGAAAAAAACACCCTTTTTCAACGTTTCTCATCGAGCACTATCCAATGGCATCAAAAAATCGCTAAAAAAGCAACAACGAAAATCCAAAAATTGAATTCTGGGGGTATTTTGATTTCTGGGGGGGGGTATTTCAACTTCTGGGGGTGCATACCCCCACGCCCACGTGTGGTGGGTGGGTCCCTAGACACTGAAAAAGGTGGGTGATGGTCCCTAAAAGTCTTTGTACATTTCGTACACACAAATTTTTGGGTACTATAATATGGTACAGTAGCGATTTTAGTGTGGCAAAAACAGAGTTGTTCGACCTTTGGTTACGTATTTTAGCAATTTCTAGGTTTCAGAGGGCAAAAATTAGTAATAATCGTCTCAAAACGGCGCGAAGCGCCAAAAAATTTGGCATTTTTCCTTTCAAAATGTAATTTCTGAAATTATAAAGATATATAGAACACACAATTGCTCATTTCGGCGCGGAGCGCCGAGAATTATTGCGAATTTCGAACCTTTTTTGCAGTTTTTGTCTTCCAAAAAATCTTTGTACATGTACAAAGACGGTCCCCAAAAGTCTTTGTACATCGCGAAAAATCTTTGCCGAATACAAAAAAACCGTGGGGTCAATCACTGAAAAAAGGTGGGTCCATCCATAAAAAAGGCGTCGAACAATGTAATAAGATGGTTCCTGTGTATGTTTTGCAAACTGATGATGATATATTGTATCTAGCATTTCCTTAAATTATCTCCAACCATTTTCTCCCTGTACAAAACATAGCCCCGTCCAAGTTACCCCTTCGCCCCATCCAACTTTTGGTTCGGCCCGTCCTGGTGATGGGCCGATATGGGGCATTGCCCAGGTGTGGTTCCAGGACGATTATGCATACCTGCTTTACTACTGCGAAAACATTTCGCGAATTGTAACCATTTTTTCTCTATTTTCCTTCAAGTTAGCATTTTATTTTTTATGGCCAAAACCATACGTGCACAGCCTGGTAATTCTGAGGAATCAAACAAACGATTTTTCTAAAACGCCTTTAAAACAGTAAATAAACGTCAAAAAAATCATTTCTTGGCGTTTCTGACTATACTCCATCTTTACAGAACGTGAAAAAAATTAAAATTTCGGATAAATTGAACAAAATATAGTCGAAAAATCAGTATGTGACGCGAAGTGCCGAAAATTTTTCATTTTTAACCGAACAGATAGTTAAAACCCTTAGAAAGGGCACCGTTTCAATGCATTTTTTGGGAAATCGCAAATTCCGGAGGGGGTGAAAACATTTCTGGGAGTTAATCCCAAAATCCCCCAAGAACATGTAACGGCCAAAACCTCTGAAAAACCAAATGCGTGACCGGTGATCGAATTTGGGCGCTGTCATTTTGATTTCGGGGCGGGCGGCATGGGGGTTTGGTAGGAGGTTTAAGCCCCTCCCCAGAAAAATTTTCACCCGTTCCTCAGAAATTTTTCGCTTCATGCAGAATTCGCCATTTTTTCGAAGGTTTCCAGAAGTTTTCGAAAAAATTCGTAGAAAGGGTGCAGTTTTAAGCGTTTTTAGCTATCTAATTGCTCAAAAGTGTCAAATTTCCGGGGCTTCGCGCCATACGCTCATTTTTTTTGATCATATTTGCTCAATCTATTCAATTTTTTGCTTTTTCCCGAAATTTTTAATGTGTTATGCTCTACAAAGACAGAGGATCGTCAGAAAACCCAAAAATGGTGTTTTCGACGCGTATCCGCCATTTCTTGACCCAAAAAAGGCACATTGAAATCGCGCCCCCCAGAATTCCCACGCTTGGCGCTTACTCGAGTATTTCGGCTTGCTTCTGCACATCCCCCACGTCCCAGTGAATAAGGCAGCCGTCGTTGGAAGCCGTGAAAATATTATCCGGATAAATGTCGTGAAATTTAATGTCCCAAATCGGCCCGCAGTGGGCCGAAAGGGCGCAAGACGGTCCAACGGCGTCTTTTTGGGCGCCATTTTGGGCCCGCAAGTCCCAAAAAGCCACGTCGCCCGACTGATAGCCCGCCAAGGCCAAATGGCGTCTGCTCGGATGGCAACGCAGCGACGTGACGCCGCCGGCTTTTTTCACCGGCGGCGTCGTCCGAACCGCCGCATTGGCGTCGTGGGTTTGGTTTTGGATTTGGCGTAAATCGCACAGCTTGGACGAAATTTCGAATTCGATGATTTAAAGCCATTATATAATACAATCAAGAAAACAAGATAAAAATAATTTATATAATCATTTAATTACTGAAATAAATCAATAAAAAATAATAAATAAATAAATAAATAAATACATAAATAAAATGGAATACAATATATCTTCTCAAAATCTCGAAGGACGATGAAATGACTGACTTCTGTCGCCTTAGCAGATTTCTACTGGTTAATAAAAAATTATACGTATTTAACCGGAGAGATAGACTTGGTTATATCTTTGAAAAAGAACGGAAAGAGCGGACACTTGAATCCCATGTACAGATAGTAAGCCCTTGAGTTTTAGGCGGCATGGAAAAGCTAGAATTTCAGTGATGGAGGGCTCCTCTCCTCAGCTGTTTGCCTTTTATATACTTGACTAGACTACATGACCATAGATGCCCAGTAGTGATCGACCGGGGCGACTTTTTTGGCCGGGGCCGGGGCGGTACCGGGGCTGCCGGGGCTGGCCGGCGTCAGATAAGGAATATATTATTGCAAGACACATACTTGGGGTGGGCATAGGAAAGAAATAATGAACGATTGCTCCATTCAGTAGTAAATGGCAAGCGCAAAGTTAGGTGCGCCTTTTCATATCAAGTTTTATTACTATTTATGTCACAAGAAACAAATTTAGTCTAGTGTTTCATTGTCTGAATCATCAATAAGGTCTATGTCACTGCTATTAGCACACTCTATATCATTTGAATCTTAGCTACTGCTACTGCTGCTTTAGTAATTGGATGCAATAGAGATTGGATGTAATAAATGAGACATCACACATTCCCATGAGGGGAAGGGGTATTACCCCATCAGGGTCCAAGACACAAGTCACTGTCAGACGATTTTTGGTGAAAACCTTCTGAATTTTTTGAACTTAATTTTTTAGTATGGCAAAAGTGTACCTACATAACTATTAGAATTTCACGAAGTGATACATTATTTTATTATGTGAGCTAGAGTAGATAGATAAACTATCACTATAAAACATGCATGTAATCGCTTAAAATTTTATGAGGGTCCCTCAGTATACATGTAACGGCTGGAAATCTAGGGTAGGGGTCCCTCGCTATTTTTAGAAGGAGGTTAGCAACTAGATCAAAAATGGTAAAAACACATAAAAATAGCCAAAAAAGCGCAGGCTTTTGCCAAAAAATGGGGAGGGTGGTCAAATATTTTCTGACTTTCAAGGAAGTTCGGGGCTTCAAAGCGGGGATGGGGGATGGCCCAAACCCTCTGTCACATGTGTATTTCCCGGCCATTTTCGGGGAAGGGGTAAGCGGCTCCATTTTTGCAGCCGCTTACCCCCCCCTTTGAAAATCTTTAAAATGATAGAATTTGCAATAAGGAATTTTACACCTTTTTACAGTTTTTGTTCTTCAAAAATCTTTGTACATATACAAAGACGGTCCTGAAACGTCTTTGTACATCAGCAAAAATCTTCGCCGAATACAAAAAAACCGTGCTTCTAAATGTGATAATTCGGCCTGAATTTAGTTGATAATATTAGTTTGGCGCGAAGTGCCGAAATTTTCATGAGCTTTTGATGGAATTCACGCATAAAACTCGACTGAGAAAGCTCAAACAACTTGTACTACAAAATCAGAAATATTACAAAAATTGTAATATGCGAATTAAATCTTGTAATAAGCAGCACTGCGCTTAGAATGGAAAAATGGAAAAATGTCAAATATTCAGAAACCCAAAAATTAGCCAAATACACTACTAAAGGTCGAAAAACTATGTTCTACCACACTGAAATCGTTAATGTACCATATTGAAGTATACAAAAATTTGCATATACAAAACAGTGTTTTTTGTATTCGCCAAAGATTTTTCCCGATGTATAAAGACTTTTTCAAAACTATCTTTGTACATGTACAAAGATTTTTGGGAAGATAAAAAGTGTAAAAAGGTATAAAATTCCAAAAATTTTTCGGCATTTCCCTCCGATATGAAAAATTGTCTGTCCTATATATCTTTAAAATGGCAAAATTTGTATTTAGAATGGAGAAATGTCAAATATTTAGGCGCTTCGCGCCATTTTGAGACAATTTTAGTAATTTTTAGCGTTAGAAACCCAGAAATTAGCTAAAATATACAATCAAAAGTCAAAAGACCCGTTTTACCACTAATTTTCTGGTCCTCCGATTTCAGATTTCACCCTGCCTCAACTCTGGACCTTAGGAAACTATTTGAGACATATTTAGTTTATCGGATCGGACGCAATTCTGCAGCGTAGTTTATATTCGCCTATAATTAATCTCCGTCCTAATAACTATTACACAAGAAACGCGTTTTAAAGCACACGGTTCCCATTCAATTTAATGTAAAAGCGTTTTTTGTAGGAATAGTTTGTTGAAAACGTACAATTTCTATTTAGAAATAGAACGTAATTGTCAACTCTAAATCTTTTAGCCATAGCTATGAATGAATGAGTTAAAAGTAGCATTTAGTTTAAATAAGTTAAGTGGAGGGATCGAAAGCATGCAGATTGTCCTGAACATTTATTCAGTAAAAGCTCATTTATACACAGTAGAAAAGTTATAACAAGGACTAAGTAAGTATACATAGGGTCTAATCAGTACAGTTCTCAAAATTAACACTTGCTCATTGATAAATAAGTGCCAGTATCACAGCCTGTACAAAATACGAATTGCACTAAATTTTTCCCCGGCCCCGGCCATTTTTTGACCTTGCCCCGGCCGGGGCCGGGGATGCTGAAAAATGGCCGGGGATTGCCGGGGCCGGGGCCGGGGCCCGGTCGATCACTAATGCCCAGTGCCATCGATCTGGGGGGGTCAGCCGATCTAAAGATGGTCAAAAATTGAGCTTTTTGGGCCAAAAATTACTTCAAAAATTGGCACGCATCCTAAAATAGCGTTCAAATTACGTTATTCCATTTATTGGTCAATTTAAAGCATTTTTGGAGAAAATTGTCAATTTTTGTCCGTTTTCTGCCTGAATTTTGCCTCATTTTCCCATGAAATTTCCCATTTTTCCATTCTGAGGATCTAGACCTCCAACCCCACGAGCAATTCTGTACCTGACCATCATGTCATGACACGAAGACATACACTTGGAGGGGGTTAGGGGTTCTAGACCCCAAAAAATGGGAAATTTTTTAGGGAAAAATGTGGCAAAATAAAGGAAAAATTTGAAGAGAAAAGAAAATTTCTAAAAAGTGATTGAAATTGATGTGAATTAAAATACTCTAAACGCCATTTTAGCATTTGCACCAGTTTTTAAAGTCGTTTTGGCCCACAAATGCTCAATATCTGACCCCGCAGACTGGCAGACACCCTAGATTGACCATGCTAAGCCCACACGTGCACACTGGGGGTTATGGGGGTATCCCCCTACCAGCACTTTTGGAAGGCATACCCCCTCAGGCCATTTTGTACCAGAACCGATTGCTTAAACCATGAAAAAGCGTCAAATAACGTCTAACAGTGCGATTTAAAGTGCATACATATAGTTATTTTTCGCGCAGTAGACTATCCAATTCATTCATTCAGACATTTTTCTTCTATTATTTCGTATACATTTTATGTTAAGGGTCATTCCATTGCCCCTATTGTTATTGTTTCCATCCAAGTCATAAAAATTCACGAAAAAGCAAATACGATTAATTAAGTTCAAACATTCGGCATTAAATAGGCAAAAAAATTACTCATCAATCCCCCTTCCAAGGAAATTCGTTTTACCCCCATCCCTGAACTTTTGACCGTGTGCATGTATGGCTGTGCCTATTCGTAAATCAAACGCGACTTCCTTCCTACATATATGTATAAGAGTTTGAATTCTTCCAATCCTGTTTTTTAATGAAGGTACATAATGGCATAAGTCATTCAAATATTCCTCCTATTCATGAGCTTACTGTTTATCCAGTAAGCTCCCTGATTCTGATGCAACGCCCGATCGCCGAAAAATGGCACTACTCATTACACAACGTCATGGGACGTTTGGAATTTGAATTTGAGAAAAAATTGCATTTTTGGAAATTATTTTCGTTTTTTCACCATTTTTCACATTTTTATGCCATTAGATAAAGCTAATTAAATGGTCCGAAACTCTCATTGAAGAAAGCCTGCCATATTGTTCATAGCAATGTAGATTTTTGATCAAAAATAATAAATACTCGTAGAACCTACAGACGGAAAAAAGTACCTACAAAATAGTAATAAAACAGTCGAGGGATAAACTATCTCAGAATTTAGCAAGATGAGGGGAGAGGCGAGGAGGCGGACGAATTCGGCGCAAGATTCTCATCCATGCATGGGCAAAAAAACAAAATTTTTGGGGTCCGACGGAGCCAAATTGCCAAAAATTGCGCCAAAAATTCAATTCTGATCTATCGATTGTGGAAAGTCTTACAGATACTCAGGTGGGGGTGCGGGCAGACGTCCAGACACCCCACGGCCATGTGTCCCATCCCCTTCTCTCTTAGTATGATTTCTCACCCATAATTGACCGACGGCATTGCCGGCAACAATTTCATTGCAACCGAAATGATCTATCGAATAAAACTGCGTGGATGTGAAGCCACTACTAAGAATATCCATGGCCTTCCCACCTTTCCGATTAATGTCCAATACGCAAAGCCGACCATCCTCGCCGACCGTCGCTACGTTTTCTCTATAAAAAAGCACACATTGCTTCGGAATGAATAGTGACCACACCTGGGCGTGGGGGGTTTAGGGGTATGCACCCCTTGAAAAATCAAAATACCCCCCAGAAACCAAAATACCCCCAGAATTCAATTGTTGAAGTTTTTTGTTGTTTTTTCGAAATTTTCTGATGCCAATGGATATTGCTCGATGAGAAACGTTGAAAAATGGTGTTTTTTCGCCATACCACAATTGTTAGGCCATTTTTTTAACTTTGAAATATCTTGCGCCCCCAGAATTTCGGTGCTGCCCATGTATGATAGTGACGTTATACTTTGGCCTACTTTTATCAGAAAATTTTCTATACCCCAGCTCGTCATCCACGTGCATGTATAGTATGTAGCTACAAGCGAACATACATGCACAGCATAGGAATTCTAAAGGAGGGTAGAAACCAAATTTTTTTAAAGTGACTTTTAGGCAACAAAAATAATTTCAACAAAATATTCAAAAATGATTGTTCGGCGCGAAACGCCAAAAAAATTGTTACTTTTGAGGTAAAAGATCGCTAAAAACGCTTAAAATAGACGTGTTCTACAATATTTTCGGAAAATCAAAATATATGGAGCGAGAAACAAAATTTTTTTGTTTTGGAGTGGGGATATGAAAACTTGTCGCGGAGATCGAAAAACCCCCTCAAACAACCCCATCCCATATAATGTATCTTAGCGAGTATAAAGAATGAATATGCAACACTGCTATTTATCACGATCGTGCACTTTAAACGAAGACTTGTGATTAGAAGATTAGAAACGTGATGCCAGCAAACAAAAGCAAGTCCTTAATTCAAATTCCACAAATCTTGAAATATCGAAGTCATGGTAAATGCGAAGAATACGATTTGTCAACCTTTCTCGTAAACGCTTTATCTTATGACCATACATGCACATGGTAATTTCTTGGAGGAGGGTAAACTGAGTTTCCTGGGGGGTAAATGAAAACATAATTTTGCTATTTCAAATATCGAATTTTAATGCTTAATTCGTCGCATCTTATTCTTCGTAAATTTTTGTGGCTAAATTCGCATGAAAACAACTAAAAGTAAGGGCGGTGGAATGACTGTACCATTAAATGTAAACATACAAAATAATGGAAGAAAAATATCTGGATGGACGAATTTAACATTCTACTGCTCGAAAAATAAGTATTTGTACTTAAATTATACTGTAGGTGTCGTTTGACGCTTTTTCATGGTTCAAGCAACAGATTTGGTTTCAAAACCGCCTGAGTAGGGGTTTACCTTTCAAATCCTGATAGAAGGCATACCCCCATACCCCCAGTAAGCGTGTGTGCCTGCCAGTAATATAAGGGATAAATATGCTATATTGCTACTTATAAAGATCGTGCACTTTGAACTATCGACTTGAGAAATTTTCAAATGTGATGCGAGCAAACAAAGGCAAGGCCTCCATTCGGATCCCACAAATCTTTAAATATCGAAAGTCGAGGTGGGGGCAAAAAAGGCAATTTTGCGAGATTTCTCACTGAACTCTATCGACTGACTGACGGTCAAAAAATTACGAAAAAACAGTATACTTATGGGGATGGGCCGAATTCTGAGGCTTCGAAAACCCATCAAATATACCGCATCTAAATATACACGATGAGCACCATAGGTGCGCAAGGTCAAACTTTCAGAGGGCGGGGTGAAAACCTGAAATTGGTAGATAGCTAAGTTCTTCGTAAAAAATATTTATACAGCCGTTTTGAGCTCAGAAAATTAGCTATATACCCCTTTGAGCTCAAAAAACTAGCTATACAGCCTTTTTGGACTCACAAACATAGCTATGTAAAGCCTTTTTGGACTTAAAATAGCTATTTAACCCTTTTTGGAGCCAAGAAAATAGCTATACATCCTTTTGAAACTCAGAAAATACATCTACGAGTGTGTATCATTTCTGAGCTCACACGGTATGTTTCCGAGTCCAAAAAAGCTAACCAGCTAGTTTTATGAGGCCAAAAAGGCTATATAGCTCATTTTCTGGGTCCAAAAAGGATATATAGCAATGCTTTTTCGGCTAAAATGACTGTATAGCTATCAGTTTTTCAGAGCTCAGGGGAGTAATACCCCCTCTCAATCATACGTGGGCAGCAAGAAAATTCTGGGGGGGGTGCAAGATTTTTTTGAAGGTCGAAAAATGGCCTTAAAAATGGTGGTATGGCGATAAAAACACCATTTTTCGACGTTTCTCATCAAGCACTATCCATTGGCATCAAAATATTGCGAAAAAAACGAAAAAAAATTTTCAAAAATTGAATTCTGGGGGGGTATTTTGATTTCTGGGGGGGGGGTATTTTGATTTCTGGGGGGGGTATTTTGGTTTCTGGGGGGTGCATACCCCCAAACCCCACGCCCAGGTGTGCTCTCAATCCCCCGACATGCTCTTGATTTATGAGCATCTATGCATTAGCGAAAGTAGAATAAGCGGTTCTTAGAGCTAGGAAAAAAGTAATAAATACAAAGAGAAAAATTCGCAGATTAGTTTAAAAAATATATATCAATGGCCCACCCTGAAATCGAAAATCCAGTTATACTTCCATCGTGCACCTTCAACCACCTGTTTATGCGTTTTAATTGATTCGTCACATTGTTATATTGCAGCAAAGTCAGGTCACCATCACTGGACGAATAAAGCAGTTTGTCCCACGTTATAAACCTAAACGATAAGCTAAGATGAGCTGCAATATGTGAAACTTAAGCAAATAGAAACTCCAGTACAATTGTCAAATTTTTTGATAAAAAACAATTTAAGACCAAAAATTGAGGCACATTTTAGTCACGAAAGTAAGAGAGCGAAGTAAAAGAAGTTTCAAGAAAAATTTTCCTGCTCCTTTTTTAAAACCTTTGATGAAGTTTCGATTTCATGGACATTAAAATTTTCAAAGATAATATTTTTAATTAAACGCGAATATTTTTGTATCTTTTTGTAGAAATTTTTCTCTTTAAAACCTACTTTTGAATTTTTCTCTCAGTAGCCTAAGAATGATAAGTTATTATATAACAAAGCTTTTCTTCTTCAACATTATTATTGTTCGATGACCACTGCGAGTCCAAGAATAGCAACCTTGGTAAGGGTCAAAGAAAGTTAAATAAACTTGAGATCGGTGACATCTTCTGAAACAAGAAACGAGGCGATTTTCGTGAAATTTTTGCCATCCTGAATTGGCCTGTCGACATTTTTATCGTTATCAGCGCCATGAGAAGTCGAGTCCGCAGCCGCTGCTTCTACTTGCTCTATCCTCCAAAGCGATACCTCGTTACTACCACGATCGTCCCAACTGCCAGTGGCAAAATAATCTGGGCTACAAATGCTTTCCGACGAAAATCGAGCACCGCCTGACTTTTGCCAACAAATTTTTCGAATTTTTTTGCCCACAAATTGATACGTGAAAGATGAAGCCAGACAGCTAAGGTCCATAGTATAAGGTCTTTTTAAAAATGGAACTGATAAGGTTTGACGTCAACAAACAAACTTTTAGCTAAGCTAGACAAATTTAAGTCAGTCTTAAAAATCTCATTACCTATGTATGCTTTGTGCCGGGCGTCCGCAATGGATTCACTGGAGCTTATATGCATGCATTATACAACCTCAACAATTCTTAAGAAATTTGGTGCAGAAATTGTCAGATATGTGTGTAGGTATCAAAATGTGCTCATCTAATTAGCCCAAAGAGAAGAAAATCTTGGCTTTTACATGTTCAATGCAAACCTATCTAGGTACTTAAGTAAGGTGTGTACCTACTTACTGAGGACCTCGGTGAAGTCAATCTTAGAATTAGTCAACAAACGTAGAAGTATAGCACTTAAATTACTAAATTAATCAATACTAATATTACCTAATCAATAGAACGCATGTATACAGACGTTTGAAATAAACTTAAATAAAGTTAGCTAAGTCACCTTTCTTTTCTAGAATGCGTCATTCAACAAAAATTGCAGAGAAACGTTTTCACAAATGAACTAAACCAGAAAAGCTTTACCACACTCAAAATTCAGGTCACAAAATAGGTAGTACCTAAAATGCGGAAAAAGCTGTAATAGGAAAAGAGAGAACAAACCACCGTGTCCAGTACACCGTTTTTTAAGACGTTTTACGACCACTACAGCTGTAAAATTTGTAAATTTTGCTACCCAGATGCCTTAAATGTTGTGAGAATCCTATGGACGCCCTCTTGAACAAATCTCATCTTCTGCATAAAACCTGTGCAAAACAGAAGACGCAGATGCAAAGTATGCTTTAGGTTGTAAAAAGACTAAAAATGGAGTGTTTAAACCGCGCGCTTGGGACTAAATAGACTCGGCACTTATGCAGTTCAGGTGGTACTTCAATTTTTTTTCAAAATTTGATAAAATAATGTCAATTTTTAAACGCTGATCACGAATATGACATTCGTTTTGATCACAGACTATTACTTTTAGAAAATTTTGAATTTTAAGTTTTTTTTAGTTTTGACTTTTTCAATTTTTTTCAAATTTTTCAAATTATGGTCAATTTTCGTCCGCTGATCACAAATATGACATCCAGGCCCGTATCCAGGGGGATAGGGGTGTGTGCCCCCGGGAAACGAAATATGAGAACGATTTTTTCCTTTACTCCACCCTTTGCTTTTTTAGCCGAAAATCGCAAAGAAATTTTGGCGCTTCGCGATTTCAAAATTACAACTAGAGTCTATGTAGTCCCAAGCCCGCGGTTTAAACACTCCATTTTTAGTCTTTATACAACATAAAGCGTATTTTGCATCTATGTCTTCCTTTTTACACAGGTTTTGTGCAGAAAATGTGATTTGTTCAAGAGGGTGTTCATCGCATTCTCACCACATTAAAGGCATGTGGGTAGCAAAATTTGCAAAGTTTACAGCTCTAGTGGTCGTCAAACGTCATTTTTAATTCATCCTCTGGTCCCCTCTTATGTTTTAAAAAAATTTTGGTCGTGCCCCCGGAACAAAATCCTAGGTACGGGCCTGATGACATCCATTCTGGATGACGAAAGTTAATTTGTGGATATTTTTAAAAATTTCGATCTTATTAAATCTAGGCGGCTTATGGTCAATTTTCATGTAATTTACGAATCTGACATCCATGTTGAACGCATGCCAGTAATTTTTTAAAAAATTATTCCCTGTTGTTTGCGGATCCATATTGATACCGAGCAAACAATAAGCCTAAGTTAATGTGGGGCTGCAGATCGCTTCGCTCACTCAGCTCGCTGCAACCGTATTAGCTCCGACTTATTTTATGCCTGGTACCAATGCAAACGCGCATAAATAAGCCTAAGCCTAGTTCTGATCACCGTTTTTTCCACTTTTGGGTCTATTTGTCAACCAAAATTTTGTGAAATGGAAAAAATTTTTGGGCTTGGTTGGCATTTGTGGAAAATTTTTGTAATGTTAAAAATGCGTTTTAGAGAGTTAAAACTTCAAAAAATTTTCGGCGCTTAGCGCCGAATTGATTTAATTCTTACTTATTATTAATCTTTAAGCCGCGCCGCGCCAATTGCAGCATTTTTATCAACAATCTGGTCTGGAACTTCACTACGATTGAAAATCCTTATCTTCTGCACGGATTCAGTTAGTTTTTGTAATGCAAAAATGCGTTTTAGAGAAGTGAAACTGCAAAAATTTTTCAGCACTTCGCGCCGAATTGATTTAATTCTTTTTTGTTATTAATCTTTAAGCTGCGCCGCGTCATCTGCAGCATTTTTATCGACAATTTGATCTAGAACTTTACTACGATTGAACATCCTTATCTTCTGCACGGATTCAGTTAGTTTTTGTAATGCAGAAATGCGTTTTAGAGAGGTGAAACTACTAATAATTTTTCGGCGCTTCGCGCCGAATTGATTCAATTCTTACTTGTTATTGATGTTTAAGCCGCGCGGCGCCAATTGCAGCATTTTTATCGATAATCTGGTCCTAGAACTCCACTACGATTAAAAATCCTTACCTTCTGCCCAGTTTTTGTAATGCAAAAATGATTTAGAGAGCTAAAATTTCAAAATTTTCTGGCGCTTCGCGCCATTTGATAAATGATAGTTTTGGAGTAACTTAAGAATATGGTACTTTCTGAATACTAGCAAATAAACTTCAGAAGAGCGGATTTTTTCGCTCAGTACTTAGAATATGTTGAAAGAAAGCGCGGAAAAAAATTTCATCCGTCTATGATCAATATTACAAAAGCTATGGGTTTCTTTTATTAGCCTCTTCTCGACCTAAACAAGCATCTTATCGACCTAAGTATTTGAAGATTCAAACAGCTGAATGCAGAATCACATGTAGATACCCAATTTACGTCGACCTAAGCATCTATGCATCGACCTAAGCATCTATACATTGACCTAAGCATCTATACATCGACCTAAGCATCTATACATCGACCTAAGCATCTATATATCGATCTGAGCATCTATACATCGACCTAAGCATCAATACATCGACCTAATCTGGAGCGACCTCAACCTAAGCAGCTTGAAACACCTTTTAGATATACTAAAGCCTAAGCCTGAGTATAGTAGAAGCAAAAACTTAGATTTTCGTTATATCTTATCGAGTAAAACCGAAAAAACATGCAAAAAAAATATGAAAATTTTTTAAAGTTTTTTTTTAAATTTCAAACAGCTTTCTGCGCCTTTTTCTTTTTTTCTCCTTCATTGCTATGCTTCCTTCCGTTATTTCACAGCCCATATTATTTATTTCTGACAAATGTGTAAGTCCTTGGATCGAGTCATTTTATCGTCCCATGCAACACTCAAATCGAGAGTTGCCTGCAACTTTGAAAGTATGGCTCAGATTTTCACCAAATTTTTCTTTCCGCGCTTCAATTTATCCATGTTCTATCATTTTGGCAAAAAAATTTTGGCATTCCGTATTCGTTTTGCACCTTTTCTGAAAGTACCATATTCTTAAGTTTAGCCATAGTTTTAATTGTCAAAAACGACTTCAGAATTGGCTAGAATGCTTTACTGAAGGAAGGAAATTCAAGTTTCAATATAAATAATGTATACTGATCGTGATATTTCTTGTAGAGTGCGAAATTTTTATACAAAAAGTGCATCAAACACCGCTATTGCATGTGTACATAAAATTTTTCTACTTAAAAAACACTGATTTTTCAACACAGGTGCTCTATTTTAAACGTTTTAAGACCTTCAAAAAAAAACGTGGAAAAAAGTCGGAAAAAAGCGAAAAAAATTTGGGTTCGATTCGGTCTATAATGTCAACCAAATGGCTGGGAAAAAGGTACATATTTACTTTAGTCCCTATCGAATTTTTTCTATCTTTTTTAACGTTAGGGTATTTACGGGGTGAATTTTTTCCATCTTTTTTTAACACAGGCTTCTCACACGAGTTTTCCCGAGACAGAAAATAACTTTCAGGTGACAGGTTTTGACCCTCCGACCTATCGCTCTACAGCGCAAAATGTTACAATCGGCTAAGCTACCTTCTCGTAAGAAATAAAAACGAAGTAATGAGGGAATGG
This sequence comes from Mermis nigrescens, assembly GCA_036768485.1. Classification (NCBI taxonomy): domain Eukaryota; kingdom Metazoa; phylum Nematoda; class Enoplea; order Mermithida; family Mermithidae; genus Mermis; species Mermis nigrescens. The sequence continues at coordinate 692,891 of JAVLUZ010000658.1, forward strand.
TACTTAGCATCTATACATTGACCTAAGTATCTATACATCGACCTAAGCATCTATACATCGACCTAAGCATCTATACATCGACCTAAGCATCTATACATTGACCTAAGCGGGAGCGACCTCGACCCTAAGCAGCTTAAAACACCTTTTCAGATATACTAAGCCTAAGCCTATGAGGTATATTGGAAGCAAAAACTTACATTTTCCTAATCTTATCAAGTAAATTATTGCAAAAGTTGATTATGAATCTGAAAAGAATGAAAAAAAATGAAAAAAATATTTTAAAAAAATTAAAAAAATTAAAAAAACTAAAAAATAAATTTAAAAAAAATTAAAAAAAGTGAAGAAAATCAAGGATTATATCATATGATGGATATATCACAATGGTGTAATGCTGTATAAACCATAATGTTAAAAAAGATAGAAAAAATTCGATAGGGACTAAAGTAAACAAGTGCCGGGAAAAAAACGGTAGTCTGATTAAGATCTGTTTTTTTTGGCTAAAAAAGCAAAAGAGGAGTAGAGAAAAAATCATTCTCATATTCCGTTTCGGAAGAGGGCAGTGCGTGCCCTCCTATCTCCCTCCCTCATTCCTGGATACGGGGGTGCTCTTTAAAAAAAACCCCAATTTTAACCTCAAATGACTTAAGCCCCTCCAATCAATGGTTAAGCATAGGCGTTAAAAACCTCAATCGTTTAAAAATGCCTCCAACGGTCTCGAAAAACCCCAAAATGAGGGAAAACCCCTAACTTGGCAACCATGCTAGCGAAACTGCGTTCAATTCAAGCACTAACTAAGGAAAGAATTCGAGTAAACAGTGTTGCCAGGTCCCAAAATTCAGATTCTCCTGCACAGAGGTAAAATTGGGGAAAAATTCTCCTGCAATTCTCCTGAAAATATTTTGATTCTCCTGAAAATTCTCCTGGCTCATATTTTGCAGGAAAGGTTGTACAGCAGATCTACAATCGTATGTACACATGCATATCAAGCATGCTCAGGCCAATTTACCTTGGTTCACCCAACTATTTTATTCTGATCTCTTGCCCGTTAATCCTAAGGACACTCAAGGCTAACTAATGAACATTATTTCTCTCACAAAAAGCTCATGGAGCATATCTGCATTATACAGGCAGATGCAAAAATAATGGAAGACTAATGCTGCACCACAAAATATAACATTTTATTCAACATCAACAGCTGACAAACATTCAATATCAGATTCCTGATCTTCATCAGGAGCTATATTTTTGGTCATGTAAATAGAATCCGTAAAGCGCAACAACATCTGTTTTGATGGCTTAAAGCTAGAAAGAGATATATTCCATAAGATAAAGGCATAACGAACAGTGACCACAGCATCAACTGAATGGCACAATAAGCGATTTCTTAACTTATTTTTAACGATATTCATGATTGAAAATACGCGCTCAGCTGAAGCATTCGATATAGGTAAGCAAAGCAGAGGTCGCATTGTTTACAATACACATTATTCGAAAAAACAGTTTCTGTGCTTAAAACAGTGACCGCCAATTTTCAGTTGCACTTACATCATCAAAAATTTCTGAAAAGAGCTGTGTTTGCACAGTCTTTTGAAAAAATAAATAATACTTTATTACTAATTGTATGTACTTCAGTAGCAAGCAAATGCTTACGTTTTGAAATATATAAAAAATGTTTAAAGGCGCTTTGCAAACGTCATGAAACTGATAAAAACAATTAGGCGGTGTGTAAAGCTATGTATTTCTGCACTTCGTGATATTAAGTGAATAAATGAATGAATGAATGAATGATTTACTACGGAAGCACGAAACTTATTTGGATATAGTTATAACTTAACACTTAGGTCTTAACTATAAACGAAATAAATTCTTAATGTGAAAGATCTAAGTATAAAATTATATACAACTAACTTAGTACAGTAAGTACAGTAAAAAGGTTAATGTATGATAATCATTATCACTGGCGTAGCCAGTATGAGGGAAAGGGGGAATCCCCCCTGGGGAAAATTTTGAAATGTTCAAAAAGTGAGCAATATGGTTGCGTGATGCTGTTTTGCGCAGGGTTGGCCGGACATGGTTTTTTGGTTTTTTGGTTTTTTGGTTTTTTTATGGTTTGAAAATCGGCCTGGTTTTTGGTTTTTTTTTGGTTTTTTTAGTTTTTTTAAGTCGATGTCGCAAGATTCATATTTCATCATTTGTAAACATGTGCAAATAGTACTCTTTACTCTAGCATAGAGTAGACTAATTATTTAGGGAATAAACGGCATGGTTGAACTTTTTTTGTAAGAGAGACGTAATTATAATCGTAATGTAATAATGATCCAGGCACGTAGCTGACCCTCCAATTTTGAGGGGACCAACTTATTTTTGGGGGGACCAAATGCCAAAAAGGCCAAAAACGGCCAAAAATAGCATTAAAAAATTGAAATTTTTCCAGTTTTTCAAAAATTTCCCCCCAATCCCGCCCCCACAGCAACGTGCCTGATGAGTATTTGTGAGAAGCAATACCTATCAACCAACTCGAAGGAACGACCTTAGATATTTCTAGCAATGAAAATGAACAAGAAGAAAATGATTCTTAATGCTGCCGTTTATTCTACTGAATAAATTTGAAATTGTTCAGTTTTGTTATTTTTCCTGAATAATTGGTTAGGCAACTCACGCCTGTTCTTTAATTTAGTGGTTTTTAATCATAATCAAGCATTGAAACACTTATACTCACGACTAAGATATAAAAACCAAAATTTAACCATTAAAAAACCATAAAAAACCATAAAAAACCATTAAAAACCATAAAAAAGCATAAAAAACCATAAAAAACCAAAAAACCAAAATATCAGAAATTTTCAAACTTTGGTTTTTTTCCAACCCTGGTTTTCGCGATGAAAAATCGAAAAATTCGGTGCTTCAGCGCCGGTTTATTCTATTATTTGGCAGTTTCTACCGTTTTATTGGTGGAAAATCAAAACATTAGCGCTTCGCGTAGCATAGAAAACATTTTTTCCGTCAAGAACATGAAAAAAATTTTGAGAAAATTTAATTTTTTAATGGCTCAAATCGTGCAGGATGATGTGAAAAGCCCAAAAAAACACGGCCCGCGCGTTTCTACGCGTTTTTTTGAACGAAAAAATTTTTTAAGAATTCCCCCCTGGCGAAAATCCTGGCTACGCCTATGATCATTATAACTTGCTGTTTAAGTTTTTAAAAATTCTCCTGAATTCTCCTAGATTTTCAGGATTCCACTGAATTCTCCTGACATTTTAAAATTCTCCTGCATTCTCCTGCATGTTTACAACTTCTCCTGAAAAGCCCATTCTCCTGCTCCTGCTCCTGAAAATTGTAGAATTCTCCTGAATTCAGGGAGAATTCTCCTGCAGTCTGCACCTAGCAACCCTGCGAGCAGTGTTGCCAGCTCTGAAAAGGCAAATCGGCCAAATCGACATTTACAACCGGCCAAAATCGGCCAAGAGCAAAGGTAAATTCCGGCCAAAATCGGCCAAACTATGTATATATAGTTGAAAAATAAGAAAAGCGGATAAAATTTATTCAAATCAACTACTGGGTGAAATATCTACTACATTAAACGCATTTTGAACATTCAACAAAGTATCACCCGAATCTAAGAACGGTTCATTAAGGCACACGATATCATCATCACAAATTATAGGACTGTACATTGTATTTTTAAACAATTGAAGCATGGTTTTGGTAACAGTAAAGCTGCAACAATCCTCACCCTTCCAGCATAGCAAAAAACGAACACGTAATAAAGCATCAGTAGTCTTGACATCCTAAGCGATTTCTTAGTTTAGTCTTCAGCAAGTTTAATACAGAAAAAGCTCGTTCAACACTAGCATTAGAAAAAGGCAAACTTAAAGCAGACATTGCAAATGAGGTAATGTTTTGAAAGCGCGGAAGAACACCATTGCTATTGTCATCTTCAATGACTTCGGCCCAAAACAGAGCCGGATCATTTTGCAGTGCTGACTTCCATTCATTCTTCACAAGCACGTTGTATTCAGATATGGCCTTATCGAGATCAATATCAGTTAAAGCTGGAGGTAGAGGGCATTTAGAAGCTGCCTAAGTTGTGTTATAATAAAATCGGTTATACTTAAATAAAAGGGCCACCCTGTATTTTTGAAGATGTAGGTAAGTATGATTGCGCCTGTTCACCTTTATATTTCCAACAACCGAATCATTTGGCAATAACCGCTTCAACATTTCGCTGGGTATAAGCCCAGTTGTTCATGGCGATCTCACTTGTTCGTGCGTCCCACCTGTTCATGCGTCCCACCTGTTCGTGCGTCCCATGTGTTCGCCAAATGGTATAACATGAAAAATAAATACTCTGGAGAATCCCACCTGTTCGTGTGTCCCACCTGTTCGAACGTCCCACCTGTTCGTGCGTCCCACCTGTTCGAGCGTCCTATCTTTTCGCGCGTCCCACCTGTTCGTGCGTCTCACCTGTTCGTGCGTCCTATATGTACGAAAAATATTATACAATAATAATATATTCGTGAAGAAATCTTCCACCTCATCATGCGTACCACTTCTCCGAATGTCCCAGTCTTCACGGGTCCAGCTAATCCGAAAAATTAACCTAAGATCTTTGTTAATGAAAAATGCAAACTTTGCGTTTGAATCGTCCTTTTGTGCCATGAAATGTAATTGAAAAAACATACGTATCCCTTATTTACTCTCCCAGATTGGTATATTGTTTAGTCTACTATCGTAAAAGTAAGAGAGTTGTGTAATATGTACTCTATCAACATACATAAACAAACAAACAAACATTCAATTAACGCAGTGAACGCGTAAGTACTACTGTTGCAGTTCTATTCATCCGTAAGGTTAGGTTGCGTCTCTAAATATGGCTCATGATTTTGGGGAAGCAATTTTCATGCTAACTGTACATGGCAGTTTGACTCTGCTAAAATGTGAAAGCCGAACAACGCCAAATCATTTTTGGTTGTTTCGGAAGAATAAAATATATTGATTGAGATTCAAAGATATCTGCGCTACGTTGTACATCTGATTGGCTAGCTACGATTTTTCGTCAAACATAATATGACTTTTTCTGAATAAATCTTGGACGTTAAATACTCAGATCTTACTCCATTCTGATAATATTGAGACTAAACTTTTCTGAACTAAAGTTAAGTTGATTTTTAACGTCTAAAAATTTGAGCTGGCATGAGTGCTTTTCTTTTAAAATAATTATCCAAATTGTATTTGATGAGACATAAAACATTCACTCAACAGGTCGGACGCATGAAGTGATTTGATTTTCGAACACATAGGACACACGAACAGGTGGGACACAATCTTTCGCTGAGATGATCAATAGTGAGTATAGAGGAATGTTCGACGATAAATACTGCTAAGTTCAATTCAGCTTTCTTAAGTACTTCAGCAGAGCTCTGCTCTTTTCGATGTGTAAATCCAGTAGAACTCGTCAATGAATGTGTTTGTTGGCAACTTTCAAAGTCACTAACAGCTTTAATGTGCTTGACCGACTTAATATGTACAACAAGAGCATCGTGTTTTGGGCGTAGATTAGCAGAACATACTTTACAGTGAGCAGAACCATCTTTGCCTTCTATTAGCCACGATTTGAAAATTGGTTCCCGAAGCCAAGATTTGACAAATGTATGAGATCCGGATTTGCGTTTCTTTTTAACCGGTGATGGCATAGTTGAGTCCTTAAAAGCGGCAATCAGTTAACGTGTGTAGGAAACCAATAGCGAGTGACAACGTACACCATCAGACGGCATCACTTATCCGCCCCCGGGGGGCGGATAATTTTGTTATTCGCCCCCCGGGAGCAATAATTTTTATTATTCGCCCCCGTAATGGTAAATATATGGAAACTTTTTATCTAATAAATGGTTCTCACCGATTTTCTTAAAAACACTCATTTCTGATAGGTTCGGGGACGGTGAGTCCGGGGGCGAATAATGAAAAATTATTCGCCCCAGGAGGCGGATAATAAAAAATTATCCGCCCCCGGGGGGCGGATAAGTGATGCCCCATCAGACTAAGCAGACACGAATGACACGACATAAGGAGTGGTTTGATTTGATTAATGTGTTGTGTTGTGAAGATACATGAACGAAATGGGAAGGAAATTGGGTGTGGGGGATGAATGAAGGAAACCTGGGCTGGGTGGGTGGGTGCCGGGCCGGAAGGGCGGACTCGAGTCCACAGTCCTTGCTGGTTTGTTGTTCTTTTTGTAAATTGTTGTAATTTTTGTTTTGTGCCTTCTTCTTACAGTAAGTAGACATAAACAATAATACGCAGCATAGCAACAACCTTCCTTATTCAGAAAAATTTTATGATCGGCCAAATTCGGCCAAACTGTTAAAAAAATCGGCCATCAAAATCGGCCAAGACTTTCAACCGGCCAAAATCGGACATGAAGCCTGAAAATCGGCCAATTTTGGCCGATTTTCGGCCAACCTGGCAACACTGCCTGCGAGTAAACATAAAGCTACAGTAATTATGGTGAATATTTGAATTAGCAGAAAAAAGTACTTGCGTCAAGGCTAATTAAAATTTAATAAGCATTTATCACCGCCTAGACTTTTCCATCGGTTTAGCATTCGGTCATAATTTGACTTTGTGGCGCGACTGTAAGCATGTTTTTTTAATGAGTGCATGGGTTCGCTCGAAAAACTAGCATCCTTATTACTGTAGTGCTCGATTTTTCCCTTGCTCGACGGAGTCGGCAGGAAATTTTTCATTAATATGGCGTGTCGATCGATGAAGGATTCGAGCGTTACAGTAATAAGAAAATGGGTTTGCGGAGCGAATTCTTACACTATAGTCTGTTTCGCATAACTTCGTACATAAATTCTAAGTATTTTCGTCGACAGTAGGCCGAGGGTTACGATATTTATATATCAGATCAATGCTATAATCGCAATCTGTCAGCCCATTGCCGTAGATAGTTTTAAAATTTATGACCGAAGTTGTGTGAAACAGACTATAGGTTCAAAATAATAAAATATAGAATAGTCATCGTTTCTTTAAATTTTATTTGTACATAGTGGTACTCAGTATGTAGTCTTTTTTACGTAGACAACATTTTGGCTTTACTCATGAATGGCAGTTGACGAAATTGGGACTGTTTTTCAATTTTATCTTTCGATCACATCAATGAATGTAAAAATAGGTCTTTTGGTTCAAGAATTTTGACTGACATACATAGATGAGATAAAAAGCAAGGTTTTACTGATTCCAAGCCAATTTAAGAAGTAGGTACCTAACTACATATAAAAAATATGAACATATGCAATGTACATACAGTTGGTATAGCTTATTCACATTTGCTCAGCATAAAGTATGTATGTACGTAATAGGTATGTATGTACATATAACGAAATGTAATACTGCGCACATCACTGAATACTTGTACCAAATACATACATTTACGAAGATACATATATGTACAAGGCAAAAATCATACAAAGTGAGAGCAGATGAAACGCAGGCGTCGCTTGGCTTATCTCTTTTAGAAAACTAAGTTAAAGTGATATTAGTAACCCGAAACGTGTACATTTGAAAATCAAATGACGGAAAATGAGAATTCGAATGACTCCGCGACATTTATTACGAAAGATCAGATAGATCAGAAAGGGAGAAAGGAGATATTCCTTTGAAAAAAACGGCGAAATTAATACCAGCAAATGGTTGAAAATAGAATCCTCTGTAAAGTGCTTGAATCGACCACGAGTCGTGAACAACACTTGTATTACGGAACTTCTGCAATAGTCTTATCAACCTGCTGCCAACCCATCGATATTACCATTTTTAAACAAGAGATTTTTACTGTCATTCGGAGACTTAAGCGTTCTTGGGGGGTTTGACCCCCAGAATGGTAACTGACCCCCCGCAAAATGGCTGCGACCACCCCAGAATAATCGATTTTTTGTCAAATTTGGTAAAAGTTGTAAAAAAATATGCCTTTTAAGCGTTTTGAGCCCATTTCTGGCTCAAAAATTCTCAAATTTTCGGCGCTTTGCGCCACACACGACCTTATTTTGATTATATTTTGTTGAATTTTGCATGAATTTTTCGAATTTTTCTAACGTTTTTATGTTTTAGAAAGAACGAACATTGTCTGAAACGTCAAAAAACAGTGTTTTTGACGTGTACCCATCGTTTTGTTAGCCCAAAAAGGCACTTTTTAAAAAATTTTAGGGCCTGACCTCCCCCAGAATTACCATGCTGTGCATGTATGGACTAAATTCGACATTAAATATAAATCTTCCACTAACCATCCAAATTAAAAGATAGGTATCTACTTGTCGCATTCATTTCCTCTTTCGTGTGGGACAAAAACGCTAGAATTATCATACATTTTTTAACTATTCCACTGGAATAATGGAAGCTTATATGTGTACCGTGAAAATGCTCCATAATTTCGTTGTAAAAACTTCCTTTCGCGCACACACACATTGATAAGAAAAGATAGAACTTTTGAAGTCGCAATCATCAGCAATTATCTTTTCCACAATCGCTGATTCACCAAGTCGATTGCTTCTGTAAGATTTATTCTTTCCAAGCCTTGAACCAATCGACTAATAGTAAAATGAGGGATTTGTTCCAGCTGATCCAGTAAAAATGACGTTGCACTGGAAGCTTCAGTATGGGCGCAGATGCGAACGCATTCGATCATATTAGAATCGCAGTTCAACGTGCTGGCCAAACGTTCCCAACGACCTTCTTTGTCCAATAGCTTACCAAGGCGCAACCTTGTCAGAAAGTCCAGCATGCAAAGGTCATCTGATGAAAAAATCCCTGGTGCAAAAAATCTTAACGGATCAAGCAGCAACAAAATACTGAATTTAAAAAATAATTTCTAATTTGATCTTCGTTTCATCTGATTTAATTTAGTCTAACCTTTAATTTAAATCTAAATCTTAATTTTTACCGTGTTAGATCCAAGCCTCCACTGTTCCCGCAACTACAACTGAAAACGGTTCCAAAATTTATCATTAATGCATACGCGAAGTATTACTTTTTCGCCATTTCTATGGGGCCAGTGCTATATGATGCACAGCATGGGAATGCTGGGGTCGGTCCCAGAAGTTTTATAAAAGCGCCTTACGTGGGCCAAAAACATGGATACACGTAAAAAACGCTGTTTTTCGACGTTTCAGACGGTGCCCATTCTTTCTAAAACAATAAAAACCTGAAAAAAATTTCGGAAAAAAATTTTAAAAATGGGCAAATCAATTAGTATATGGCACACAGCGCCGAAAATCTGACACTTTTGAGCCAAAAATTTAGCGAAAACGCTGAAAGTAGCACACTTTTTACGACTTATTTTTCGGAAAATCTACATTGTGGGTGTCGGCAGCGATCTTGCTGTGGAGGGAGGATCAGCAACCATTCTGGAGGTCATACCCCTAAAGCCACCCAAGATCACTAACAGTCAAGTCATATTAATTATCGACTCCATTAGAAAGAATTGATTGCTGACTTCTTGACCTTAAATTATGTATGTTTAAAAAATCATTCATTCCCGGAATTCATTAATTATATCTGAGACGTTGATAACAAGACCGGAAAGCATGATATCAGATCGAGAGGTTAGCTTGGTATAAAAGACTGTTTTAAGCTTTAATCAGCTGAAATAACTTTTAAGTTATATACCTTTAAATGACCTCTGCCTTTAAATAGACAAATTTCAGACATAAACTTTTCCAATTGCTGAAGTCAAATCGAAGCAGTAAACATGGACTAATCGACCAATAGTTACGCGGTCGAGTAAAGAAGTGGCATCTTCTATTGGTTGATTCTTTGTAAACTAGTTTGATTTGACTTTCCGAGTTGAGAAAGTTTATCTCTGAAGTAGAAAGTATTCCGTTTCAACACACATTCCCATAGGGGGTGACAAGGGTATTATCCCCTCCCTCAGGGTCTGAGACTCGAATCACTGTAAGACGATTTTCAGCTATAAAACACATTTTCTGCATGATTTTTTGGGTAAAAAACAGCACAGATGTTAAAATTTTTCGGGGCTTCGCGCCGACTAGTACATGCAGGGCCGTATTCAGTGAGTGGCGGGGTGGGCGGCCCCCCCCTCGGGAATGAAAAATAATTTTTGAAACACACAAGGATCCCCCAAAGGGAAAAATGAAAAATTCTCAAAGTTGGTCTAAAACACCACCAAAACAGGTTTTCAGCGTACTTTTGAGCTAGTAACTCAAAATTTTTCGGCGCTTCGCACCGGATTTATCGTTTATGTATAGTTTTTGTCTTCTAGCCCGCCCAAAACCGCTCAAATTTGAGTTAGACATGTAGAACATGTCAAATTTTTCGGCGCTTCGCGAAAAATTATTCATTTTCTGTATTGTTTTTCTTTGTAAATGACAAAGATTAATTACAAAGACAGAAGTTAGGAAATTATTCGTCGACTGGATGATAAGAAATCAGTTGTGTAGATTGTTAAGCGATAGATCTGTGTAATATGAGTATGGAATAAAGTGGAAAAATTTTAAAATTTTTTTCTCGAAATTTTTTAACCATTGCATTGAGCTCGTTGAGATATGCTCAAAAATGCTTTCATTTTTGTCCATCTTCTAATGGTTCTCGAGATATTTGACCTCAAAATTTTCGGCCCCCCCCCGAAAAATAAAATCCTGGATACGGGCCTGAGTACATGTATGTTTTTTACCAATAAAATAACTAAATAAAGTTAAAATGATCTGAAAAGTCAACGTTTTCGATGAATCCTTATATTTTTTTACTTACAAGGGCGACGAAACTCGTCAGAATTGGACAAATAGTACTTTAAAATGCAGTTTTTCACTTGAGAACATGTTATATACGATGTTTTATCCATTTTTCATATTTGACCTGCAAAAAAGGCAATAACTATAAATTTAGTGGTCCCAAATTTTTGGATTTAACCCTCCTGAACTTTCGACCTTGGGAAACTATGCGTCTCAAGCCAGTCTCAGCCCGGCTTGAAACAGAATAAATGACAGAATTTAAAATTAAAGCAGTCAAAAAAATTTCAATCGCTTCAGTTTTTTTCCATTTACTTACCGTTGAAATCTTCGGTATGCGAATTGACGAAGCTCGGTGGGTCTGGGTTTGAGTTCAAAAGATGCTGATGTTGATTGTATAGGCTCCGATGTGACCCTCGAGTCCAACTGCTGAAGCAACGCTATGATCGGTTTGCCGTCGTCTTCAGTCGAAACAAAGTCAATAGCCGAATATCTTTGATTCTCAGAAACTTCGCCCGAAATTACTGCGATTAAATATGATCACGAATTAACAAATACTAATTATTGGCAAATTGAAAGTAAAGTTGAGTACGTTAAGTAGTAAAAAGTCATCATGGCAAAAATTAAAGAAACAAGTGAAAAAAGTTTAAAACGGAAAATGAAACACGTTGTTAGCAAATGGAATGCGAACTTTAAAAATTCTATGTCACAAGTTCAATAAGTTAAATATTTAAGGTCAAGAGACGAAAATTTTTTGCAAAAACTTGACGAGTGACAACGAAAAATGATATTTTCCCTATACCATCAATTGTTATACATTTTTAAACCTTTGAAAAATTTAGGAATACCAGACATCCAGAATCCCGGTCCTGCCCATGAGCGATAGGAATACGTGCGTGCTTAGGTATCGATATTATTCCTTAGGTCACAATTCTTGTAAAGGGATCTGTAACAACCGCATACCAAGACATGAGATAGGTGCACAGCATGGACAGTCCGCGGGTATCAGATGCTTTGCGGGGTCGGTCATCATAGAGCTTTTTTAAGCCAAAATGGCCTCAAAAAGTTGTATAAATGCTGAAATAAGGAACTACGTTAATTGGCAGTTCTGGTCAATTTCAAGCAGTTTTACGGGAAAATTTTGATTTTCACTCATTTTTGACCCTTTTCAACCGAAATTTCCCATTCTTCCATTCTGAGGGAGCTTGCTAAACACCAAAAACCCCGCTTCTACGTACGTATCTGGAAACAAGTGGATCCTCTTATGGCCTAGGCCAACCACTGAAATAAGAATAAAACGCAACATTTTTCGGCTAAACAGTAAGATCTATAGATTTTCGTCCGACCCCTTTACGAGTAAAGCTTATAAGAACGAGACGTTTTTCATTTAAACATAAATAAATCAAGTCCGATTTTTCTTGAATAAATTCAGAAATTGGAATTGAATTGAAATTGAAAAAATTGAAATTGAAAATGAAAATAATTCATAAAAAACATAATTGCATGCATGAATTTGCATATTGTCGAGCAATCATTCTAATCTGCTCTATGAATGGCTAATAAAAAGGGCTTCACATGCTGAAGGAATAACAGAAAAACCTACATTCGACGACCAAAATTGTCAAACAAAAAGTACACACAGCACCAGCATACCTACACGGGCGGGGCCTGAATTTTGGATAGGTCTGACGGGACCAAATTTTTCTTAATGGTCAAATCCTCAATGGTAGATGCAAAAAAACATCATTTTTGACGTTTCTCATCGGGCTATGTTCAATAGCATAAAAATCGCTAAAAAACCGTAAAGTTTTCAAAACCGGAATTTTTAAGAGGATTTTCAGGAGAGTTTCCATCCTGGGCTGCGAATTTCCAAGCTTACTCCCGAGCAAAAGTCAACGAGAGCAAGGAAATTTATCTTACGCTCTTCATTATCGTCCTCCGAAACGAAATTTGGATTTCTCGTACTCGTTTTAAGACTTGGATCCGCACCGGCATTCACTAAGGCGCGTAAAATATCCAAATCGCGTTTCATTAAAACGGCTAATTGTAGTGCAGTTGTTCCGTCGTACATCTCTTGGTCAATATTTGCATTGTGCTGCAATATACCAATTTTTTCAAAAATCTCAGTACCTAGTCGTATTAACACGTGGGCGTACGGGGTTTCAGACACCCCGAGAATCCGGCGGACCCCAAATCGTTGGCCCCACTATTGAATTTTTGGCATGTTTTTTGCGATTTTTTGACTTTTGCCACATCTGGATCCCCCAGGAATTTGATCGCTGCATATATAAGGTCGTATTGCGGAAACTTAAAGAGATAGCTTATATTACGTGACATTCGCGTGACAATTTTCAACCATAAGCTGAAATATTAATTAATAGCTCATCATGTTCTGAAAAAGAAAAACTGTCCAGAAAAACTGATTCTTTTCATAATAAGTGGATTTTAAACTGTTTAAGAATGTTCTAAGAAAACTCAGATCCACTTGCATCGCCTAATCCTAGCTCTTTAGTAAATTATAGCGCCGAAAGATTAAAATATGACCAGAGGGCAAGGTTTATTACAGTAACCAATAATTGCGCTTCTTTTAAGATCGACTCTAAATTTGAATATGTATAAATTATAAATATAAATAAAAAGTTCAAATATGTGATAGTCGTTGAATAACCTGAATCAGAAAATTCAAGATATCCAAGTCTGCTCTTTCAACCGCCATATGCAGGGCCGTTTTCCCGTTGCACCTTTCGGGCAAGTTTAGGTCGACCTTGGCATCAACCAACGACTCTAATAATGCTAACTTGTTCTTTTTTACTGCCAAGTGCACTGGACTGGTCCCTGAGAAAATTCGACAAATGTTGTGGAAAAAAGACAAAACTGCTATTACTTAGTTGATAAATTTCTCGAAACTAATGTTTATTTAAGCCATCGCTTCATGTGCATCTGTTCGCCATATTATTAGAACACGTCTTTTACATTTTTCTTACAAAAAGCACCCTACTGTACACGATAGGCGGATAATTTTTCGCGATCTTTCTAACTTTTATAATTTATTCGTTTCCTGTAATTTTCTGATGATAATGGTAAAAGGCTGAAAAGCATATGAGGCTCTAGTCACGACTCTCCAATCAGCAATCTTCTGTCTTTTACGCTTGAAAATTTTCAGTAATATGCGAGACTTTGTATGCTGCCCATCTACAATCATTTATATCTTTGCGAATCTTTTCGTTTGTACGTTTTGCATTGAATAAAATTTAGTTTTCCAAAAACACTTATTCAAAGAGGAACCGTACCCTAGCAATGTTCATTTCATTGACCTCTCTTTCCCACTGAATAGCAAAAACATATTGCCTTTTTATATTAATTACACTTTTCGATCAGGAAAATATTTATTCGCAGTATAATTAGTATGAATCTCAATTATGTAGTATCATTAGTAAGAATCATAGAATTGTAATTAACAACCTCCTGATTTCAAGAAGGCTAAGAAAGATTTCACGCAAAAAGTGTGAGTACAAATTAGTAAGCGAGCATGCGTAACTTGAGAAGATTTAAATGACAATTTGAAAAAAGCAACAGATTATTAAATAGATCAAGTAATCCGGAGCAGACATGCTGTGGGAGGTTCGGGGAGTAAATACCAAGAATAGGGAAATGGAATATTTTCTGAGAAAAATGAGACAAAATAAGGGCTAAAGGTCGAAGGGAAGTAATTTTTTTTCAAAAGTGCTCGAAATGGATCAGGTTAGATTAAGATCAGTTTTTGGCCTTATTTTGGCCCAAAAAATTAATATGTGATCACATACAGACTCACTGATCCCCCAGATCAGCCATGCTGTGCATCTATGATCCAGAGTACAAGCTGTAAACTATTATATGATTCTACATATTAATCAATCTTTGCACGAAGTTCGGCTCTTAAGCATAAATCTGGTTTAAATCATTGAATGCTAAATCACTAAATACATGATTACAAAATATAAAGTAGCAGTTGGCTGTTAAGATTCCCTTTTGGATCTAGTCTCGACCATACATGTACAGCATGGGAATTCTGGGGGGTCAGGCCCAAAAAATTTTTAAAAAGTGCTTTTTTGGGCTAAAAACGAAGGGTACACGTCAAAAATACTGTTTTTTACGTTTCAGACAATGTTCGCTCTTTCTAGAGCATAAAAACGTAAAATAATTCCCAAAAAATTTGAAAAAATAAAATAAATTGAACGAAATATAGTCAAAAAATGTGTACTTGGCGCGAAGCGCCAAAAATTTGAAATTTTTGAGCCAAAAAATGAGCTAAAAACGCTTGAAGGGGCACAAGTTTTGCAACTTTTACCAACTTTTACGAAAAATCGACATTTCTGAGGGGGATTCGCAGCTATTTTGCGGGGGCCAGTTGCCATTCTAGAGGGATCAAATCCTTCTCCCCATCCCCCCAAGAACACATCTGGTCTCGACTTACATGTAGAAGCCTAATAAGAAGAAAGGACTTTGTACAGAAAATTTAGCAAAATCAGATCCAGAAAATGAACAAAGACTAAAATAATACAAAAACTATCCTAAATCAGCTTCGAGCAGTAAATCGAGGAGCTTTTTTGTACTACTTTATCGACGTTTTTCTCGAGAAAAAAGCAGGAAATTGTAGACAAATACATCGGCTGACCGCATGGACTGGGCCGCACTATGCAACTAGCGTTGGCAAAAGTCCGTCTAAGGACTGCTGGATCGTGGTCTAGGACTAGTCCTTATGATCCTCGGACTGTAAGGACTGGTCCTTTTCAAAACCGTAGTGCACTACCGGATCATAGTCTTTTTTTTAGGATCATGGTCCGGACTACGGACTATGATCCTCAAGTTGATCTTTAATTCACAAATTATTATTCAGTGTAATTACTGTAGATTTGGTTTTCTCTAAAGTTATTCACGCGCTTTTTGTTGTGTAGCGCTTTAGAAGAGTAAAGCTTGGAATATATCAAACTCAAAATTCGGCGAAATTCATGACTATTTTGCATATAATAAAGATGAAAACAAAAGTGTTTGCAAGGAATGCGCATTTCCACCTACGGGTCGCCCACCGACCAACCTTGAACGACAATTGGAACAAAAGCACCCATTGCTTCATGAAAAAACTTCGGCGTCACAGAGAAAAGATGCGAGGGTGTGGGTAAAATCCGGAAACGGAAACGGAGACGGAAACGAAGGGTAAAAGCCGGAAAACGGAAATAATGGGTAAAAGCCGGAAACGGAAACGATGGGTTAAAGTCGGAACCGGAAATGGAAACGATCCAAAGTGGCGGAACCGGGGTTCCTCAAGTAGGGCCCATCAGGGTCAACACCCCAACCCCGTTTCCGCCAAAATTTCCACAACTGAAGGGGTTTAGGGGCTCGGAAACGGGGTACCCCATTATTCATATGTGAAGCATGACCCCGGGTCCGTCGGGGGTTTCTCCGCCCTGGAGGCAGTCCAAAGTGGCGGAACCGGAGTTACCCCAAGTAGGGCCCATCAGGGTCAACACCCCTAACCACTGTTTCCGCCAAAATTTCTCCAACTGAAGGGGGTTTAAGTGCTCGGAAACGGGGTAGCCTGTTATTCATATGTGAATCTGACCCCGGTTCAGTCGGGAATTTCTCCGCCTTGGGGGTGGTCCAAACTGGCGGAACCGGGGTTGAAGGTCTTGACCCTGATTGGCCCTACTTGGGGAACGCCGGTTCCGCCACTTTGGACTGCCCCCAGGGCGGAGAAACCCCCGACGGAACCGGGGTCAGATTTACATGTGAATAATGGTGTACCCCGTTTGCGTACCCTGAAACCCCCTTCTATGAGTGAAATTTTGACGGAAACGGGGTTGGGGTGTTGACCCTAATGGGCCCTACTTGGGGAACCCCGGTTCCGCCACTTTGGATCGTTTCTGTTTCCGGTTCCGGCTTTTACCCATCGTTTCCGTTTCTGTTTCCGTTTCCGGCTTTTATGATTTCCGTTTCCGTTTCCGGATTTTACTTTTCCCCAAGATGCGAAGGAAAATACCGGCGTTGTCCAACCAAAATCAACAAATACTATTGCAAACGCTTTTAATTGAGCTTCGAGCGGTACGTTCATGTCAGTTTAAGCTTATTGCGACATTCCACATAATTTAAAACTCTCACAAAAAAACACAAAAAATTAGAAAATTTTTCATTTTCCTAGGAACTTGTCCTAGATGCAGTAAAACTGGCTATTTCTGGCCTGAACAAGACATTTTTTGTTTTTTGCTAACTTTGAGCCACCTCTGAATATCTTGCTATTGAGTTGTCGATTTTTCAAATAAAATATTAAAATTCTGGGAGGTCATGTGTAGTAGTATCCAGGTGAGCAGTATCGGAATTCTAAGGGAGGGGCTGTAAAATTTTTCAAAGGTCAAAGAATGGTCTTAAAAATGGTGTTATGGCAAAAAAACATCATTTTTCGGCGTTTCTCATCAAGCTCTATCCATTGGCATTAAAAAATCGCGAAAGAAAACAAAAAAATTTCCAAAAATTTAATTCTGGGGGATAGTGAGATTTTCAAATACTGGAAGAAAAGAAAAAGTACATTTCCTTTGCTGTATAAAGTGGCAAGCGCGCATTTGGCAATCCCAGCCCTCAGCTCCATGTGGACGCGTTTTCAGCCGGGCGAGTTTGATTTTGGAGAAAAACCGTCACAATTTAAGTGATAATCAAATGGAAAAAGGTATTTTTTTAAATTTGATTCCGATTTATTTTTCAGTTATACGATTGATATATGATTGTTGTTTGTTAACTGAATAAATACATTGATAAAGTTTGTAGCAAACTGGATAAAATTTGATAAGAAATAAAATCAACATAGTAACATAGCATTGAAGGACTGTGGTCCGGACCAGTCTTTTTTTAAAGGATCACAGTCCGGACCATAGTCCGGTAGTCTTTAAAATTGGGTTTGTAGTCCGGACTATAGTCCGGAAGTCTTTTTTCCCGGACTTTTGCCAACGCTATATGCAACTATCTTCACTCCATCAATATCAAATCAATTTATGAGAGATAAAACTCCTGTTTCTAATTACATAATTTCTAGCTATTTGTGTAATTATTTTTTGAACTGCTTCTTATCTTACTGTAGCTGTACTCTATATCTCGTTCGAAGTTAAACTTGCCTTCATTATTTAGAAAGTCAAGGTCGATTATTTGTTGAACATTATGACGTTGCGGTGGAAACAAAATGTCGCGATAAATTGACTCGTTGAAAGTCTCAGCTAAATAATGAGCGGCCCCATTCCCTAGAAAATCCACCGTTTTTATATCCGACCCACTCTTGAGCAAATAATGAACACAATCCGGGTCTCCGTACTTTATGGCCAGATGGAGAGGCGTCTGTCAAAAAAAGACCCTTTACGATTTTTATTTTATATTTATTATATTATTTCTTTTTATTTATGTTATTTATAATATCATTTCAATTTATTTTTATTATTTATTTATTTATATCTACATTTATTCGTTGTATAAGAAAATTTTGACCACGCCAGGAAGCTAGTAAGTAACTATTTTTCGTGAAAGGGATCAAGAATGTATTATTCGCAAAGTCGATTTTAAGCTACATTTGACCTTGTTTACTAGACTCTCGTGCAATTCGAGATTTACTATAATTAAAAAATTATTATAATCATACTATTATCGTCAATTAATTAAAAAGTATAAATCGTGGAAGTCTTAACTTCGGTGCAACAAGTTGCAATTATGCATCTCATCATGAATCAAAGCTATTCAACGTATGAAAAAGGGAGTACTAACTTTAATTTATCCTAATAAATCGATTTTAAAAAATTGATTAAAATCGCTACCTGGCCCGTGTGATTCTGCATATTGATAATGGCCTTTTTGTTTGGCAATTGATCGAGCACTTTCAGAACTGATTTAAGCGCGAACGGTTGTTTGCTTTTGGCACATATATGTATGGCACTGAATAAAAAAATTACTCAACTAAGTTTACTTGACTAATAAATTAAAATTCATTTTAGCTTAAATTTATTCAGTTGACCCGTTAAATCATATCTATAAAAATCAGTAATACTAATCTGTGATGTTTTGTAAACTTAGAGTAGAAATTCAATGATTGCATGTATTAAGAATCAAAATAACTTCAGTCAATTTTCGACGTATTATTTCTACTAATTTCGCTTAATGCAACCATTTATACGTCTATAATCTCAAACTCTCATGCGCAATAACTACTGCCAAACTGATTGGATAAACAGCTAGAAAAATGACCGGAAGCTGGTTCAAAAAGAATTTAAGTCCTCCTATGTTAATCTCTGTAGCCCCTTTTTCACTAGCAATAAAAAACGCATTTTAATGCATGATAGTTATAAGAATGATAAAAAAGCAGCAGTACTGAATAAATTTTTATAGGAATGTATGAAAACACCGAGCGGATTTTAGTTGTCCCTATTTTTTTAATTTTAGTCGCATTTCAGACTTACTTGTTGCCATTATTATCTTGAATACCGATTAGTTGCGCATTAGCGTGAATCAATGCCGTTAAATCTCCTTCAGAACTAAACGTCCACAAAGCTTGGGTTTGCGATTCAGTAACCGATTTCAGATGCCTTTTTAGGTCATCGAGCAATTTCTTCGAACTTACGTACTCGGCCAGGGTCAAACTTTCGATTTCGGACGTTAGCGATGAAGGGGTGGCGGTAATGTTGAATGAGGAGGATGACCCGGGAAGGTCATTAGGGTCGACCGATCTAAGCGATTCGATACCACTGTCTAATGATCGCAATTTTTGACCAGACCCTGTCATGGATCAGATTATCAGTAGTAAGTACTAATGGTAAGCGAATGCTTGTGAATGTCAGATTTAAAATATTCGGAATTGTATACATTTTTACACGTACAACATATGGTAATTCTTGGGGTCATCCCCGAAAATTTAAAAAACGCCTTTTTTGGCTAAAAAACGATAGCTACACGTCAAAAACACTGTTTTTGACATTTCGGACAAAACTTGTTCTTCCTAGAACATAAAAAGAAATAAAATTTCGGAAAAATCTTGGTAACTTTCTCGAATTATAGTCAAAATTGAGAATACCTCCTGAAGCGAGAAAAATTAGATACTTTTGAGCCAACGATTTCCTAAAAACGCAGACTACTTTTTCGAAAAATCGACAATCCTGGAGGTCAGCCATTTTGCGCGGGTCAGTAGCCATTCTATGAGGTCAAAACCCCCAAACTGCCCAAGAACACGTATGACCTAGAAACTGGAAAAAAATGGAAAAATGTTTTACGGCAGCGAATAACGGGCGAGAAAGTCGAATTTAAACAAATGCTAAATGAATCTCACTAGCAACAATAAGACGTTTTTGTGTTATTTTTACGTCTACATCGTCTTCTGAAACCGCTGTCGGTCTGTTGAGCTAAACATGTCTGTTTTTTTCTTTTTAATAACTCTTCCAGACCGATTGACTTCAATAAACGAATCATGCTTGCAGTGTAAAGACTGAGCAACGCAGCAGATATCAAAAGAACAGAAAAGCTTCTGTTGACTATATTATAAGTTTCGATCGAGTCACAATCATAGGTGAACAGCACGGTCGATCTAAGGGGATCAAAAATTAAGCCTTTTAGTGCCAAATTGACCTTAAAAACTGATGCAAACACTAAAATAGCGTATTCCACGATTCTTACCAATTTCAAGCACTTTTAAAGTAAATATTCAGTTTTCATTCATTTTTTGGCCTTCATTTTGCCCCGTTTTCCCTAGAAAATTTCCCATTTTTTCATTCTACGAGGATCACAACCCCAACTCCCACGCGCTTGTCTGGTCAAAATCTGTTATTAAAAGGGTAAACATGACATTTTAAGCATTGAAATCGGTTGAGAAAAGTCAGATAACAGAAGGAAAAATTTCAGTCTCTACGTAGATATTTTAAAAATGTTCAAACATCAATACTTAAGCTTAAATTTCAAGAAAGTTAGCATTACATATACTGTAAAACATTAGATTCACCGCATGCAGTCACAGTATTTACATGCAGTAACATGCAATCACAGCAAATATTATGCACGATACAACTTATTATTTAAAAATTGTTAACTCTAGTTAAAAGCAAACTCGATGAATTGTATTAAATCGTGCGTGAAAAGAGATCGATAAGAATTTTCTATGGACACAATAAACAGCTATAATTTTATAAAACCTCAAAGCGAGAAAAAGTTGAAGCAAAGCGAGACTTGGGACTTGTTATCAACCGGACTGTCGAGCGCATTCAAAAAAGTAGGTCATACCTAGTATGCTCGTTGGGTGGGGGGGGGTTTGGAGAGACAGAGCCTCAAAAGGGCAAAGGGAAAACTTTATGGTAACATATGTCAAAACTTGGGTTTGTTTCATTATTATTTAATCATATTTTTTATTTCATTATTTGTTTATTATTTTTTGTTATAATTATTATTATTTCATTTTTATCATTTTTTATTTTAACATTTTTTATTAATCATTCTATCATTTATCCGATTTATGAGGCATTCGTTAAAAACTTTTCGATAGACCCCCAGACCCCCATACTGAGCACCTATGGTCATACCCTTGTCAGGGTCTTCGAGTTGTCTCTTGCGGCTGTTATGACCGGGCTGCGAAGTAGGAGGTTCTTTGGAGGCGCAAGCTTCGAAATCGTGTCCAAAATTCGTAAAGTTCGTCGGGTCTATGCCGAAAAAGTTTTGCTCTGTTTGTGCTTGATAATTTTTTGGACACGGTCCATCAAGCCACGCGTAATCGCTACTCAAACCAGGATAGAAATCAGGTGTTTCTATCGTCCTTTTGGTGCGCTTCACTATTGGTCCTACGCGTACAGCGTCATAAAATTTTAAGTTAATAACATAACACATCAAACGTTTCGCTAAGGAGATCGTGCGTAGCCAAATGCTTTGCATGCTATACACAACGACAGAACATTGAAAGCACAGGCATAGTCCCGGTATTGGTGTAGTATGTCTCCACCTTTCCGAAAATGCATCCACCTAGGTGTAGCATGTCTCCACCTGACCTAAAAATTTTTTATGGATAGGAAGACATCCATCCAGCTTCCTTGGTGTGTCCCCATCTCGATAAAAATTTTTTTGGTTTTTTTGTTTGGTACAATGATCTGGTCAGATGAATGGGCAGCTTATCGGAATATACAAAACTGGCCGGGTTACAACGACAACCACCAAACAGTGAACCACCAGCAAAATTTCATGGATCCCATTACAGGTGCGCACACCCAAAGCATTGGAGCTAACTGGGGTCAAGTAAAAACCGAAATTGTTAGAAAAATGCGAGGCACGTCGCTTACTTTGCTTCCAGGGCATTTAGCACAATATTGGTACAAGAAGCAGCATATCCAGACGCCTATCGACGACATCATCGCCGAAATAGCAAGACAGTTTCCCCTTATTTAGTTCTTTTTTCTTGAACTTATCTCGCAATAATTAACGATATAATTTTTTCAGTGATAAAAACAAAAAAACACAAAAAAACGGAAAAAAACAACAAAAAAAACAAAAATAATTTATCGAGATGGGGACACACCAAGAAGCTGGATGTCTTCCTATCCATAAAAAAATTAATTTAGGTGAGGTGGAGACATGCTACACCTAGGTGGACGCATTTTTGGAAAGGTGGAGACATACTACACCAATACCCATAGTCCCTCTATCTCGAAGGTCCCATCTCTTCGAACGTCCCCCGGGTGTTCGCGAAGTGATGTAATTTGAAAATGAAGTAAGATGGAAAATATCACCTGTTCGAATGTCCCACCTCTTCGAACGTCCAATTTCTTCGAATAATAACACAGAATGGAAATTATTGTCTCCAAAGATCCCACCTCATCGCATGTCCCATCTTTTCAAATGTACAAACTTTAAACGTTTTCGATATTCTGTTGATTTAAATTCAAAGATATCTACAAAATGTTGTTCATCTAATTGGATAGATGTAGATTTGTCGTCAGCAATATCTTGCTTTTCGTGATTAAATTGTGATTCATTAGTTTATAATGCCTTAGTTAACACAATTACTTGGATTTCCGAATGTTATTAAATTAGGGAGCCGCAGGCACACACAAACTACTCGTTTCATCTCATTTTGAGCCGTAATACAACTTTTCTTGAATTTAATGGCATTATAACTTCGTTAATTTCTCCTATGACAGCAAGATCACAAACCTTATTGTAATGAGAGAAAAACTGTGGCTGCATTTGAAACATTAATATCTTCATAACGTACATATCTTTGCCACGGCAATCATTTTCTTTAGAAATTCAAATAATTTATCAGTAGAAATTTACAAAAAAAATAAAATCAAGGTCTGCTAATGCTCTTCGAACTTTACAACTCAAAAACATATTAAATAACTACCTAATACTGAAAAATAAGGCAAAAAAGCGGAACACGCTAAAGAAGTAGCACGAATCGATACGCGATGAATTAGGATGATCGAAAAGGTGAAACATTGATGAGATGGGACATTCGAAGAGATAGGAATTTCAAAGAGGTGGTACGTTCGAAGAGGTAGGATGTTCGAAGAGATGGGACACCCCGAAGAGGTGGGACATTCGATGAGATGGGTTATTCGTAGAGATGGGACCAACCAAAGCACAGGTAGGCATGTGGGGCTGGGTAACCACACGTTGGTGTGAAGGGTTAGGGGTCTAGACCCCCCGAGAATACGGTAGACCTTAAAAAATTGAAAGACACCCACAGAATTATAGTCTGTTTCACACAACTTCGGTCATACATTTTGAAACCATCTCCGACAATAAGCTGGCAGATTGCGATTATAACATTGATTCGGCTTACTGTCGATAAAAATTCTTAAAATTTATGCTCGAAGTCATGTGAAACAGACTATAAGTTGTTGGCATGCTTTTTTGGGAATTTTTGTCATTCTAACACCACCTGCACCCCCAAACTTAGGCTGCTGCCCATGTATGGTGGTGAGTCCGGACTCATCCGAGAAGCTAAAAGACCCCCTCCAAAAATCCATATATCCCTACAATTAAATTTTTTGTGCTTCTTGGCGATTTGGTCTCATCGGATCGGACCCCAAGAATTTGGTTAAAGAAGAAAAAATCTAAAGATTTTTGGCCGGTTACCAGGAAACCCGGGTTGGAGTCCGGCTAGCCAAATTTTTTCGCTTTTCATTCAGCACACTGTGTTGAGGTTAGTGCTGGTGGAGCTTTCTCACCGACTTCCTTGTATCACAGGCGAAAAAATTGTTTCTCGACTTACGGCTAGATGCAGGCGCGTAGCCAGGATTTTATTTGGGGCAGGTCAGAAATTAGATAAATTTTTAAAGTGCATAGTTTTGAAATTGTGTCTTAAAAACGCAGTGTACGTGTCAATGGTCAATCAAGGGCATCAATACAGTGTATTTAGGTTGTTTAGTCGCACAATTCGTGACCGGTATAAAGATAATTTTTTTGGTGGGGGCAAACCAATATTTTTATATTATACAAAAAGTATACTAGTACATTACGTATGATCTACATGTATCTTTTTTTAGAGCTGAAAAAGCTTAAAAGGTTAGGCGTAAAACAGACTGCGCAGTACAAAAGTTCGTTTTAGCACAAAATAGCGTATGCAACATCAATTTCCTAATGCTTAGAGTGGCGCGGCTATGGGTAGGTATTCAGCTGCATCGAAAATTTTTAAGAATTTTTGATGAAATGTGCAGCTCAGAATCCTACATATAATCGTGCTAATGCAATTGCAATTTCATATAGCTTAGAATGGATGCCTAAAGTATTTATAATGTAGACAGTTTTAACAAAAATCCGTGGCGAAGCGCGAAAATTTTTCAAGGCATTTCTGATGAAATATGCTTTAAAAGATCATAATCCTGTTGCACTAATGCAAAGGCACTGCGCGCCTAAGCCTGCATAGATAATTTTAGTAAAATACAGCGCGAAGCGCAGAAAATTTTGAAGAATAATTGATGGAATATGCTAAAAAAGCTTCTGTGCTACTGAGGCAACAATTTCATAAAGCTAAGACAGCGTGTTTAAAGTTGAATATGTAGACACTTTTAATGTTAGGCGCGAGCGCGAAGCGTCAAAACTATTTTAAGAGTATGCTTAAAAAATCAGAATCCTACTGCACTAATTCAGAGACAACTTCGTGCGCGCTTAAAGCTATATACACAATTTTAATAAAATATGTACGGCGCGAAGCGTCGAAAATGTTGAAGAATATTTGATGGAATATGCTGTAAAAAACTCAGAATCCTGCATAATGTGCCACTGCAACAATGATTTCATAAAGATAAAAACTCAGAATCGTATTGCACTAACGCAAAGACTATTTCGTATCGTTTAGAGTGCACGCCTGTAGCAAAATAGACAGTTTTAGTAAAATACGGTGCAAAGTGCCGAAAATTGTTGAGAATTTTTGTGGAAATATGTGTAAAAAAGGTCGGAGTATTATTGAACTGCCTATGTAAAATCACTGCGAAAGGTGAAAATTCCTGGTGATATGTTCTACGCAAATTTTACCAGCCAGGCAGGCGATCCCAAAAGTTATCAGCTAATTGTGCCAGATAATATGACACCTTCACCGCAGTCTAATCAACATAAGAATTATTTAAGCGTTAATAAAACCGCAGAAAAATTATGCTAAAGTGTTAAATTACATAAATTGTTCGACATGATTAGCTTCGAGCATAAGAAGGAATTAAATCTGACGCGAAGCGCCGGAACATTTCGATATTGTACCTACGCATATTTGCAACATTGGTGTGAGTTTTGGGGGCTAGAGCCCTAGCCCCCTCTGGAACTGGCAATGCAATTATAGATACGGCGGGACTGGAGGCGCGAACCGAATGTTCAATATTGTTAACAACATGATGTTGAGAAATACGTATTTAGTAGGCGCGCAGCGCCGAAAATTTTGCGGTTGTTGATTAAGACTGCGCGTAAAATTTATTCAGAAAATTCGGCGCAAAGCGCCGGAAAAATTAACGAATCTAACCTGAAAACAGCTCAGTTTTCCTTTACTCCCCTTTGCATTTTTCTCTCAACTTTTCCATTTTATGGGGGTCAATTGACCGCACTGACCCCGCCCCACTTGGCTACGCCTCTGAGATGGTGTAGTTGGTAGCACGCTAGGCCGGTAACCAAGAAGCCCGAGTTCGAGTCCCGAGCCAAATGTTTTCCCGCTATTCATTCAGCATACCGTTTAAGGCTAGTGCTAGTGGAGCTTTCTCCCGACTTCCTTGTATCAAAGGCGTACAAATTGTTCCTCGAATTATGGCTTGATGGAAATTTCCAGTGTGATAACATGATATTAACGTATTTCTAGCGTTTTCGAATACATTTTTAAGCTCCTTTCGTCTTTTGGCGCCATTTTTCTAACTTTAAGATGCGGAACCGGAGGTGCGGCCGCCCCACCTGAACACCCTATGGGCCTGGATGGTGTAGCTGATAGCACGCTTAGCCGGTGACAAGGAAGCCCTGGTTCGAGTCTCCCTGTTAGTTAAATATTTTTCGCTACTCACTAATATAAAAAGGCATGCGTTATGGTGTGACGGAATTCTTATTGATAATTATTATATGTTATGTACGTTTCGTCTTGCAAAAATTCTTATTTTGCAAACTTCTTGAATATTTTTAAGAAACATCTGTATAGTAGGCGTGCCACTAAAGCTATTGATCCAAGCAGTTTTCATTGCTGTTAAATGCTGGTTCATAATTTAAAAGTAGCAAACCAGTTTATGCATTCGTAAATAAATATGTTCGAACTTTAGATTTTGGGATTTCAAGAAACTTACATAAGTATTTCAATAATTTAAAACTTCCGGTTCCACTTGAAAATCACTGTTTTTTATAAGAAATTTATAATTCTGAAAAATTATTTCCGTCGGAGTTATCTACGCACAAAACTATGATAATTCACTTGCATTAGTGCTTCATTAAGGCTCACACACTTCCATGCATTTAAAAATGATAATATTTGAATTACCATTCTCTTTGGGCAAATAAACGAAATTAAGAGGCGGGCTGCATTCACCGTCGGTTTTTCGAAGTAACTTAATGTGAACGGCGGTCTTTTCAGTGATATTTAAGTTTTTGTAAGGCGGCGTCTTGAATATAATCAGAATTTGCGAAAATCGAAGAAATTAATATATTCAGAAATACAAAATGCAATGCGAGACAAAAAAAAATAATCAATAAGTAGAACTGAAAATCTGAAATAACGGAGAAATATTTCACTAGAAGTGTTTACTTGCTCATAAACGTCATTCGGAGAAAAATTCGCTTCGCTTTCCCAATCGGATGACGATTCGCAAAATATTACTTTAATCTGATCTGAAATTTTTAAAAAATATACGCCTATATGATAAGGAAAATTAGTCAACGTTTGAGCTGACAAAGAAATCTATGACAAGCATATATGGACAGTGACCAAATTAAGGGGCTGGATGGGACAAATATCCAAAAAAACCGCGAAAAAACTTGCCAAAAATTCAATTCTAGGGGCCTATCGATTTTGTGGGGTCTGCCTGATTCTTAAGAGGTGTGATACGGAACATGAAACAATTGATTTATATACGAGGATTTATTATTTGCCCTTCTGACTTCGATTACTTGTCATTCTTTAGGACTCTAATGAGAATTTGTGAAATTGGCATTTTTTCTCTTATATTTCGACAAGTCGTCCTCAGATATGTACGATGTTTAAATCTGTAAGAAAACCACAGATAATTCTGGTAGATTACTATTCTCAATAGAATTCAATCAATCATTTCATGCGAAGTGTTGTCTTACACAGTTTGACTCTAAGTCGAAAATAGCTAATAACGAATGATCAAATAAAACTTAGATTGAAATGAATTTGAATAATCGCAAATGAAGAATTTAAATAACGATTTTTTGTCACGTAATCTATTTTGAGATGTTGAGTTCCTATTATTTCTGCTTTTATAATGTTATGGTTAGAAGCCGCGAACGAATTTCGATGATACAAGCAGGTCAGAATAATGAAGAAATAACAAAAGTCATATATATAAATCTCAAAAAAAGTCGAAATAAAGCTCATTAATTAGAGTGTATTATACAGAATTTCGAAAAATTAAGTTGAAAGGAATTCATTAAACGAACTTCCACATAAGTATTCGTTTCACAATCATTTAAATCTTTTTCAAAATTCCATGTTTAATCGCTTGTTCTAATTCATATCTTAGTATTTATTTGGTGAAAAAATAGCAGGCGATTTTTCATCAACATTTCAATGTTTATTCATACGATAATAAACAATGTTAGGGTAATTGCAAAACACTCTAATTTAACGTTCATTAATGGAAGTCTAATTATAAAACGATTAAACGAATTTGAACGCCCTCGTTATCAGTCATAACATTATTGATTTGATTCATTTATATATTTTTTATATCCTTAAACATTGTTAAGTTTACCTCTACGAATTTTCGTAGCACACCTTAACCACACAATATCTCCACCGGAACAGCATCCGAAACTGCGGTCAACTTCAGCAATTTGCAGAGCACTAAATCCTGGATTTTCTAATAAAATGAAAAATTAACTGTTGTTATAAATAATAAACATTTATGTAATTCCAAATTCTGACAAACTTACGAGAATTATATATCGGCGTTGACCAAACAATTGGACTGGATATAATTTGGCCAGTGATGTCAGTTAAAAAGGCTTGAAATCCCAGTCTAGCGCAATGCAAGCAATCTTTCATGGTAGCTGTTTCTTTTTGAGCTTTTTCTCTCAATGCTTCTACCATTTGATCTAAAAATTAATTTCAACCCCCGAAAAATTCGACTGACTCGGAAAATAATTTTAAAATTAAGAAGCGAATTTAGCACGATATAGCCCTATCTCATTTTTTTATAAATCACGCAGAAAAAATGCAAAAATACAAAGGAGCATAAACACAAATAAGGTAGCAAAAACGCTGTCAAAAGCTTGGAAAGGAATCACTTGTAAAACATAATCAACAGCAGAAAGCTTCCGAGCTAAACGTATCAAATTCTAAGGTCATTTTCGTCGTCCTTAGGATAAAGTTGAAATTGAAACGTAACCTAATTAAACTTTAAGCAAAAATCATGTAAATTAAAATAATTAATAATTTAATTAGTAATAAAATACGATTAAATTCGAATAGAATAATGTTGTTTAGGTTTGTAAATGATATTTAGAATGCAATTCAACTATATTGCAAATACTAAACTTTTAGCTAATAAACTGGAAATTTAATGATACTAATGCGACCGATAAAGTTAGAATACAGTATATGAGGAGAAAAGCAAAAGAAGTAAGGGAGGACAAGAAGGTATGGATACTCATAACTGTTTTTTCGTATTTTTTTATTATATGCAAAATTTTTATGCTTATAAATCATTTGCATCTTGTGGACGATCTCAGAAGTGAGAATGAAATTATTGACTTTACACAATACTTCGCGGTCTTGATTTTGTCTTTTTTATCACGAAATCAATTGTATCAGACAGATAAAAATGTCTTTGTTTGAACCGTGGGAAAAATTTTGACCAACTAACAGCGGTTCATGCGCAATAGCAATTTGTTTACACCTCACTTTGTCATTCTTTAAACCTCACAGTTTCTGCATTGTGTTTAATTACTATTTAGGTAAGTACATATATACCCTTTTTTACAATACTTCCAGTCAAAAAAAATCATGTCAATTTGGTTGAACCCAGGAGAAAATACCTACCTACTCCTTCATACTACGTGCAAAAAGTGCAAAATATCGTCAAAAGGGTGAGCAAATTGATGACAGAACCAAACAAGTTTTTGGATTTTAAACAATATAAAAGTATGATATAAACAAATGTCTATAGTGTCCGATCTGCAAGAAGATTACCAAAAGTTTTAAAAAAATTAGACAAGAATGTTCTCGTCTAGTGACAGTCGATTCGAAATTTTATGTTCATATTTCTTGACGTTATGAGCTGTAATAATGGGATGTAGCCTTTTTTTTGCCCACCCTGTATAGAAATAGATACAACAAGTGTTTCAATTCACAACGGTGATTTCAAGTACTTTCGCATAAACGTTTTGATTTTTGTCCATTTGCAGCCTACACGTTTGATTTATTTTTCAATGAAACGGTAGGTATAGTAAAAACGAAAGTATTAGTTACCTAATGACAAAAACCTGCATGATTTTTCGAAGTAGGTAGCTCATTAAGCGACCTTAAAATAGCTCATAAGCTATTCAGTTTTAAATATTACTGCAGTCCATCAACAAAAATTACGCGTAATTTCGTAAAAGATTTACCACTGATAACGGCACCAGTTGCCTGACAGTCACGAGTGTAATTTTTTAGCAAAATATGCACAATATCTTTTTCCTTTTGCCGCATGATCCCCAAATTCGGAAATCTAAATAACAAATCAAAATTCAATGTATAGTGCCTCCTTTTTGTGTTAATTTTCCGACAAAATGCGGTGAATTTGTCGAAAAAGCTTTTCATTAATCAAAGTATAAAAATAAAGATTAACTGAAATCGGTTTTTGCTGAAATAGTCACCAAAGCCAATTTATTAACTTTTGACATATTCTTGAAAGCCTAAGACGAAACAAAATCCAATAACAGTGTTGCTTCAAGAGCCTAGTCTTCAATCTACTTTTATGGATTTTTAGCGAAAGTTAGCTGCACGATATATTGAAATAACCTATAATTACCGTAAGTACCAAATTACGCTTACTGTCGGCAAAGATTTCAAAATATATGGTTAAACTAAAGGGAGAATCAGACAATACCCTATTGAATTGTGATAATTCGTGAGAGCGTTCTCCTAAACTTCCGGCTTTGCAGAAAAACTAATTTGAAGTAAAATGTAAAACAAAGTATTTACAGCATAGCTTAACTTAATAAATGTCTTAAACTTTTGTCAAATCTAGAAAAGCAAATGAACTGGCGAGTAATAAATACGATCAATTGCTTAAATTTAAGTTTGAGCTTCGTTAATCTAGCATCATTAACTTAATTATCAACCTTTCAATTAGGTCATACTAAGGCCCCCAATCGACTGTTTTCTGCAATTTTTTTGTTCTTTTGTGCTTCTTATTTCTAAAAATAGATAATAAAACCGAAAATCTATATTTCATTAAAATCGTTTCTAAAATGTTTACAATCACGCAAAATCCCCAGTTATTCCACATTTCAGCGGCTAAGATCTGAAACAGTAAGATCTGAATTCTTTGAATAAAAGAGTCGTATCAAAATCCCCATAAGCTTACCCAATCACCGTATTTGATAACTGAACATCGACCTTGCAAAATCCGCTATCGCATTCAGATCCCCATAATTCATTAACATGGGGCCGTGGCGGATCTTCATTCGTCCACAAAGAGGCCAAAACATAGCCAGTGCCGGTGAAATTTCGCTCTACCTGCAAATAATTACGTTCATAAAATGTAATTATAATTTTTATAAAATCTAGGTTAAACTACATATCTGCATGATTTAAAGTGTAGGCCATTATTAAAAATAATGGTAAAAAATAATAAATAAAATATTATTTGGAATATGAAGAACATAAAAACATGATGCAATGAAAATTTTTTTCGCTGCTGATAGTACTTCTTGTCTTTTATTGCCAGCGATAGTAGGAATTCATGATCTTGGGGGAGGGTTAAAAGGGGTTTCATCCCCCAGAAAAATTTTCACCCCCTCAAAAATGTTTTCACCCCCCCCAGAATTGGCGATTTTTTGAAAGTTCTATAAATTTGTAGAAAAGATGCTTTTTTAAGCGTTTTTAGCAATCTATTTACTCAAAAGTGCCAAATTTTCGGCGCTTCGTGCCATTATACTCATGTTTTGACTATATTTTGTTCAATTTGTTCCGGCTTTTTGATTTTATTCGGAATTTTTTATGTTTTTATGCTCTAGAGAGATATAGCATCGCAAGAAACGCTGAAAAACGATGTTTTTGACGCGTACCTACCATTTTTGTACGCAAAAAAGGCACTTTATAATCTCACCGCCCCCCCCAGAATTCCCATGTTGTGCATGTATGATAGTAGGTACTTTTGAGTAAAGTCAAAAATAAAGTCAAAAATGCCGTATATTGAAGCACCGAAAATTTGACATAATTGAGCCAGAATATAGCTAAAAACGATTAAGCACTTTTCTCACGATTTCTTTGGCAAATCAAAAATTTTGGCCGTGGAAAATTTTCGGAGAATCTCATAACTAATATCAGCGTGAAAATCAAATTTGTAAAGTATGAACGAAATATCATAATTCACCAGAACTTTTACATTTAAGAGTAAGAAAATGGCCTTTCGCTTGAATTCACAATCAAGTTTTTTATAAGGACAATAAAATCTTTTTACAGTTTATCAGATTTTTAAGTAAATGTTAATGTCACTAATTAATTTATATACTTTATTTTAGCTTTTCAATAATCAATAAACAGCATCATACTAATTTTTCATTATATTTATTCATTTTGTTTTTAGTTTGGTTTGTTTCATCGTTGCGAAAATCGGCTTTTTCAACTAAACCTGCATGTGTGATTATGACTCATCAGAACCTGGAAGACCGCATGCAAAATTTGACAGACCTGTTGGAATTTTTTGTTTTTTATGTTGGTGCCAGCCGGTAGAGCTTGATCAAAAATGTCTAAAAATGATTTTTTGTCTTAACATCAATTATTTGTATATTTTCAGGAATTTTTCATTTTTAAAAAATGTCACTCCTAATTCGAACTTAGACCATGTTCTTTGCTTCTGGAGCAAGAGTCGTATGTCAGAAAGCCCATATGTATTCTGAGGTACCCCATGTCTACTTGTACTGGTGTCGAATATCTGAAATAAATGTATAAATAGTACAAGTATATAATTCCGCATAGATATATTATTGATGTAATAATAATAATAAAAATAATAATAATAATAATAATAATAATAATAATAATATTATTATTATTATTATTATTATTATTATAATTATCATTATTATAATTATCATTATTATTATTATTATTATTATTATTATTATTATTATTATTATTATTAAATAAAAATAATAATAATAATAATAATAATAATAGTAATAGTAATAGTAAGAGTAATACTATAATAATAATAATAATAATAATAATAATAATAATAATATTATTATTATTATTAATAATAATAATAATAATAATAATAATAATAATAATAATAATGATAATAATAATAATAATAATAATAATAATAATAATAATAATAATAATAATAATAATAATAATAATAATAATAATAATAATAATAATAATAATAATAATAATAATAATAATAATAATAATAATAATAATAATAATAAAATGTGATATAATATAATATAATATGAGTCATATAATATTAACCTTAATTTTGGGGACCGATTTTTGTCCCTTGGCCGAAACGCCCTTAAGAGCACCGTGTGGTCCTTGTTCGGCTTTGTATCTAAAGCGGCACCGTTCAATCGGCTGCTCGACGACGACGATTTTGACGCAAGGTTTCTGCTGCCCCAAAATTTTGTTACTAGGGCCGTTATTAAGGTGAGTAGCGGAAGAGTCGAAGAACGGATCCAACGGCGGATAAAAATTGTCATTTGTCGTTGATTCGGATCCATTTTCGGCGAAATTTTGTGAATTTTGTTCAACGTAATTGCAGAATATGGGCGACGGCGGTGTTTCGATCGGCAGGCTAAAAATATTTGGATCGTCCGACGATGAGTTATCTAGTAAAATTTGGTCATATTGATGCGGTTGTTGCATTGTAGGTGCGAAATATTGTTGTCGCTTGCTTTCCGAATAATAAATAATCAATATGGGAAACTTTATGCCAGCAAAATTAACGCAGTGCTTAATATAATAATGCAACGAATGCAGTAGCCTGTCTGAATATTCCGGAAGGAGAAAGAAAACCGGTCTTAACTTATATACATGTAGGTATGTACGCCCATTTTCTGCGTTTTCGCTCATTCTAATTGTTTAACATTGCACTTTTAGTCTTCTAAACTCACTATTATATGCGCATGACTTCTCAAACGTCTGCCAAATTCTCAAAAAAAGTCAAATGTTTCGCGCAGTTGCCGAAGTTTTTGCACCCACTCTTCTAATGACACGAGTTGAATCACGGGTTATATAATGGAGATAAAACGTTTGATTTGTCACGATGGTTACTCTGGGCATCTTCTTCTTTCGAGGAGAACACGAAGCAATACTCTTGTCCTTAGGCAAGGCACGCAGGGACGCTTCGCACGATATAAATAATTTGATAATGTATAATATTAATTTCGAGTTGTCTGTGTGTGTTTATGTGTGGAAAAAAGTTTTTACTGGTTAATACAGTGATACTCATATATTAGCTCAATAGGTATGTACTCCGGTCACCTGATTTCGATTTTTTTAATCAAAATGGCTCGATCTGGCTCCTGTAAGCCGGAAACGACGGTTTACTATAATAAGTTTTGGCGGCTCTTGCGGTTTTTGTAATTGCTGTGGGGCAAATTTTTCATGCCACTCTAGCTTTTAATGCGCTATCGATTGATGTAAACTACTTTACACTCCAGTGTAAACTGACGAAAAACCGTAGGAAAAACGCTTTTTGACGTTGCATTCTTCTTCATATATCAAATCGCTTCTGATGAATTTCATTTAAATTTCAACTATTTTTAAGTAATGTCCCGACCATACCCGGGCGTGGCGAAAGGGAGTACGCACCCTCAGGAACCAAAATACCCCCAGAATTCAATTTTTGAAATTTTTTTGTTTTTTCTCGCAATGTTTTGATGCCAATGGATAGTGCTCAATGAGAAACGTTGGAGAATTGTGTTTTTTCGCCATATCACTATTTTTAAGGCCATTTTTTGACCTTTGAAAAAATCTTGCAACCCTCTCCCCTCCTCCCAGAATTTAGGTGCCACCCACCTATTGTCCCGACTGACCTTACTATAAAATTTGAATAAAACTCTCGGATTTGTTTTTGAAATACAGGAGCCCAAACATACCCTATTCATAACGTAAACTTTCGGATTTTTGTCTTTTTGTAGAAGCCCTGCTTGAGTGTTACTTTTTAATTTGCCCACTGAGTTTAATTGGACTTCTCTTTACTGAACTGACCACTTAAAGTGCACAATCTGGCGCCGTAAAACATGTACGATACGGGCTAACAGGAATTTACGGAAGATCTCGAAAACCATGATTCTCCATTGAGGACGAACTCACAGCAAAGCAGAAGTTCAAATCATAAATTGTCTTTTGAATGATTCAAACTAACGTGCTTGCGA
Organism: Mermis nigrescens; assembly: GCA_036768485.1. NCBI lineage: Eukaryota > Metazoa > Nematoda > Enoplea > Mermithida > Mermithidae > Mermis > Mermis nigrescens. The sequence continues at coordinate 727,906 of JAVLUZ010000658.1, forward strand.
TTCAATATAAAAAACCGAAAGTAAAAAACGCATGCCTTTCAAAAATGCAAAATACGATTTTAAGTATATTGGCTTCCAGAAGCTGGTTTTGCGTGGAACTTTTAGCGTTTGTTTTCAAATTTAGTCAAATGATAATTTTAATTTTCTGCGCAGTTTACAAGGCCAGCGTTCGGTTGCTTTCGCAAGCCGAACCAGTGTTGAATAACCCAAAAAAATTGCGCTATCCAATCCAGGGATAAAGCATCATCTCGACGGTTTGAAGCGCAAGACGAATGCTATAAATAACCTATCCGAACTGCAAAAACGAACAGTCGGGAAAGCTAAACGAATAGCCTATCCAAACAGCGAAAACGAGCTGACGGGAAGGCTACGAAGCATAGCAGCGCCTGAGCTCGATGAGTGTATATGTGCACCGCACTTACAGTTTTATGGCCCGGACACGTGGTTCCCCATTATTACATCTTACGTCACACCCCATCTCCATTGGGGGTTTCTCCACCCTAGGGGAGTTCAAAGTGCTGGAACTGAGGTTTCATCAAATAGAGCCTATTAGGATGAACATCGCGCAAAATTTCTTTCATTTAACGGAATCTTAGGGCTCGGAAACGGGTTACTCATTATTACATATTACGCTACACTCTGATTCCATTAGCGGTTGCTCCACCCGATAATTTAAAGTGCCGTAACTGGGGTTAATCAAGTAGAGCCCGTCAATATGAACACCCCATCCCCTTTCAGGCAGAATTTTCTTCCACCTTAGGGTAGTCTGAGGGCCCGGAAACGGGGTACCCAATATATGTTACATCACACCCCGTTTCTGTCGGAAATTCTTCACCAGGGGTAGTTTAAAGTGCCGAAAACTTAGTTGGGATGTTCATCCTGATGCGCCTTACTCGAGAAATCCCGGTTTTGCCACTTTGAACCACCTACAGTTTGAAGACACCCCGGACGGAAACGGAATACACATAAATATGTACCATATGTAACATGTACATAATCATGGGGTATCCTGTTTCTGAACCCTAAAACTCTAACTAAGTTGAAGAAATTTTATGGAAATGGGGTTGGAGGTATGTATTAAACCTGACGGGCCCTACTTGGGAGAACCTGGTTATGGCACTTTAAACCGACCTTAGGAAGGACAAACCACCGACAGAAATCGAGTGTGGCATCATGAGCTTATTAGAGTACCTACCCCTTTTCGAACCCTGAAACTTCCCTTGGAAGAAATTTGTCCGAATTGGGGTTAGGAGCAGACGTGCACGTAGGGGTGGCTTTGGGGGGTCCTCCTGACCACACGTGGGCGTGGGGGTTTCGTGGCGTATGCACCCCCAGAAGTTGGAATACAACTCAGAAATCAAATTACCCCACCCAGAATTCAATTTTGAAATGTTTTTCTGCTTTTTTAGCAATTTTTTGATGCCATTGGATACTGCTCGATTAGAAACGTCGAAAATTGTTTTTTTCTATATACGACCACTTTGACGGCTATTTTTTGACCTGTGCAGAATTTTTTCATCCCCCAGAAAATTTCACCCCAGAATTTCGTTGCTGCACACCTATGCTCTGACCCGCCAGAATAGATAAATTGAAAATATGTGGTAAAAATAGGCAAAATGAAGGCCGAAAATGGCTTGAACATTGAAAATTTTCTCCAAAAATGCGTCAAACTGACCAGAAAATGTACAATACCGGTCTTTTACCACTATTTTAGCGCTTGTACCAGTTGTGTGGTCATTTTTGCCCAAAAAGATCAATTTTAGACCCCCCCTCAGATCGGCTGACTTTCCCAGATCGGTCATGCTCTGCACCTACATATGGTTAGGAGTGTTCCACCCTGATGGGCCTTAGATGTGGTACCCGGTTTCGGGAATAAGAACGTTTCTTTTTCCGGATATCACTTGTCGTTTCTGTTTCTGTTTGTCAGTTTTTTCTTCGTTTCCATTTCCGTTTCCCTTTCCGTTTTCGGATTTACTTTTCCCCATCATAAAAGCACGCACAGGAGGAGCGAGAGGAAGTATTATATCCTCCATTGAGGATTCAAAAATTACTTACTCATGTGCACTTTAGGCCCAGAAGAGCAGTGGCGGATCTAGGATTTTTCTATGGGAGGGGCGGTAATCCCACTTTCCTTAAATGGTCAAAAATAGGACACAAAAATTTGTCCTTCACGTTAAATAACGTTTTTCGACCTTTGCGTTGCATAATTTTATTTACAATCGCTTTGGCACAAAATTTTTTTCGGAAATTTCTGCACTGCATGGACGATAAGATAGGGCAAATAATTTCTTCAACGGCTTCTTTAGGGACCAAATCCGAAAAAGGTTGCAAAGAAACGTAAAATAGAGTGACAAAGTGAATGTTCTGAATCTAAAAAGTTTTCCTCGTACTATGTATGTAGATGATCAGAGGCATTTCGATGGGGATCCAGAAAACATTCTCGCTTCGTTTTGCTGCGCATTCATTTGCAGAAAGAACGAATTGGCTAGTTATTGTAAGTACATAAGCAGCAATGACAGTATGAACCTTCTTTATTCAAAAGATAATATGTACATATCTGCCTATAGTATGTTTCACATAACTTCGTGCACAAATTCTAAGAATTTTCATCGGCAAGCCGAGGGTTACGATAATTATATATTAGATGAATGCTATAGTCTGCAATCTGTCAGCTTATTGTCGGAGTCAGTTTTAAAATTTATGATCGAAGTTGTGTGAAACAGTCTTTGGATGTTGTCGTATTGGAGTCTAGAACTTGTCTTTTAGAAAGATATAGTCCCACTCCCAGTTCTAGTCCGAGACAAGATTCGAAAAAAATTTAGTCTTTTGAGTCTCTGTCTTTAAGCTATATCAGACTTTTCCAAATCTAGATCCGAATGGAGATGGTTATTAGTAGGACAGTGAAAAAATCGAGCTTTACAGTAATAGATCTTCGACTCCATGCACTATAGTCTGTTGCATTCCAAATAGCCCACTTTTGTTTGACGGCTTATTACTGTAGCAGAATATTAAATGGACTAGGTTGTTGAGGTGGTCTGTTAGATGCGCCACACATTAAGCGAAGCACATTAAACATCATAAAAAGAGTTTAAACCAACAAACTGTTACGAGAGCATAACTGGAGATGCCATTTGTTCAGTGAAAATCTATCACAGTAATAAGACTTTGGCAACAAATAGGCCGTTTGGAATAGAACAGACTAGGTTAAAAACAGACTGATTTTATCTAAGGCATATCTCTTAACGCCTACCTCATTTCTGAATTTTCGTCCATGTCAGTACCCAATTTATAAAATTTTTTCTTATATACAATGATATCATACAGGAAATATGAATCAATTCAATGCAATTGCAGCTTATGTAAGACAGTAATATGTAAGATCTATTGAAAGTGTGAAAATTGCATAGCAAGATTCTAGTTTCATGAGTTAAAAAAATTATGTCAATTTGTTACTGTATCCTAAGTTCTGGTCAATTGGAAAAAATGAAAGGAAAGGAAGGAAAAGGAAAAAGATGGGAGGCTAGAGAGACAAAGAGAGCGACTAAAAAATAATCTACTTCGCCCGTAAGGGAAGCTCTTTTGACAGCTCAACTTCTGCATATGGGTTTAGGAAATTCGGATTTTTTTACATAATTTGCAGAAAAGGTGAAAAGAAAATGCAGCTACTTAGGTAAACAAATTTGATTGAAAGCTGTCCTTCAGCATTAGGTAACCTACTTTTCGGAATCAGTATTTCGAATTTTGCTGAATATATAACCTTGAAAGAGTGCGAAAAAATTTGATTGAGAAATAACTATTACCTATTTCTCGAAAAATTCAGGGTTTGCACGGAAATATTCCACTTTTGACACATTTGCAAAAATAGGCGATAAAGGGTATATACGCTGAGCACGACTATGAAAATAATATTGCGGACAGATATGTCTCTGGCTATTTGTCGACCTAAGCGGGAAGTAATGTCGACCTAAGCATGTTTAAGGCTTATAACATTGTAGCCCCTCACTATGTATTGTTAAGATTTGCATGGAAATTTTTCGCGCTTTTTATTCGTTTCTTTACCTATATTTTGTAAAAATGGAAATGGGAACTTTCTATGTCTATTTTTACCCATTCATGGTGGAACTTATATCCTGTACTCTAGCCGTTTTAAAATTACTGGAAGCTATCTTTTTATTGTTATCTAATTAGATAAGCCATTACTACGTTACATAAAAATAATTGATTTCGGTTCAAATACTTCGACTGAATGCGCTGCAGGACATGACACGATGGCTTTGTGGTACGTTGTTGCACTACTTAGATAAACTTTGTTCAAACACCAACTTACGTTAGAGATATTCATACATTTACATACGTTGGGGACTAGCAATGCAGGTCTGATGCAAAAAAATCATCGAAATAGCCGTTTCAAAACGCTTTAACGGGGCTAAAGACCGCATTTTTGAGCACTTTCAACCCTTTAAACCTCATCAAATTGACAGGTAAAAAAGAATTCGTTGAAAACTTTGACTCTCCAGATCATTTTCAATTTAGATGGGCGTTTTATGGGTAAACAGAACAGAAATGCGTTAGTTCGTGTGATAAACGTCGAAAAATTCTAAGACTTGCTACTCTCGTCCTTTAAGATCATTTCAAAAAATGTTTGTTAGCTTAAAATCGCCTAACAGTGGCTCTGGTCGGATCGATTCGTAGATGCACAGCATGGCCGACCTGGGGGAGGTCAAGTAGCTTTTTTCAGCTAAAATGAGCTCAAGAAACTGGTGTAAACGCTAAAATAGAATTAAACCTACGTTATTACATAGTTTCTGGTCAATTTAAAGTACAAAAAGTTTCAAAAATTGAATTCTTGGGGCATTTTGGTTTCTGAAGGGATATTCGGTCTTCTTAGGGGTGGATAATTCGAACCCCCCAAACGCGTGTGGTTCAAATCTCCCAAGGACACATGATTGCCAATTTATTGCGTACAGTGCTGTAGTACTTCAACATTGAATGATGCATCATCTTTGTATACACAAATTACTTCTATGCACTTGATGAGGCATTCTAAAGATATGAAAACCAATTTAGTTGCTGGCATGTTAGAAACATGAAAAATCATAAGTACTTTCGCATTAAAGGTTGAAAGTTTGCTTTTAGCATAAATTATATACGTTTCCTAGCGGCCGTAACTATGCATTATTCTAGGGGATCTATCCGACTTCGCTGGAAATTTTTTCGCCCCCCCCCCGGGGTTTTCTATTTTTCGTGGAAAATACTCTGCTTTTAGCGTTTTCTAGTAAGCTTTTATTCGGAAAAAAATCAAAATTGACATTTTTTCAGCTGCTACACAGTCACTTTTGGCTTAATTTTGTTGGATTTCTTGAATTTTCTTAAAAATTTTTTATGTTTTTATTTAGTTAGAAAAAAATATAATAGAAAATTCAGAAATAAGTGTTTTCGACGCTTCTATATCGTGTTTAAGCCTAAAAAAGACTAGAATATTTTTTTAGACGCACTATAAAAATCCCATGCTGTGCGTGTGCGATCATCATAACTCATCACCCTCAATTATTTTTCCTTTTTCAGGTATTTTAAAGAAAATTTTACCGTATGAGCAAGTACAACAAAGGACTCTGCGTATTCCCGCAAAGAACGCTGTTGAAAAACAGAAAGAGTGTGTTGTTGATTTGAAGTAAGGCAACTTAATACGGGTACATGTACAATTGCCACTTCAGCACAACTTGACCACAAAATGAATATTATGTATATGCCTAATTATGGATGGAATTAATTATTAATTAATTAATCAACGAGATAACAATTTGCATAAGAAGAAGCGATTTGATTGAAGTGCGCAATCTGATTGATGATGGTAAAATGAGCAGTTCATAAGCATGTTTCAACTGATCGAAATTCAAAGGATGAATTCTCGATATTTCTGGAACTCAGCTTGGGCTTTCATAAAAAATAAGACGAAATAGGTGACCGAAAACAAATAAAAATCACTTCTTTTTTGAGAAGTATGTACCTACCTAATATGTTTGTAGCCTTAAGCATGTTTGTTTCATATTTATTTATTTATTATCTGCTCATTAGATTCATGTATATATGTGTATATTTATTTAGTTTTGCTTGTATTTTTGTTAATTTGCGTTTCTTTATCCATTTTTTTCGTTTCTTTATTTACTCGTTTTATTCGCCTGTATGTCTATATATTATTTATTTATGTACTATTAGTTTATCCTTCTTTTTCATATCATTTTATTTTTTATACATATTTTTCATTCACTGACGTACTCTGCATTCTGTTTTGATATATTTAATCACATTGGTGCGCATGCTAAAATTTTTAGGGATGTGATAACCGAAAATTGCTAGATAGCTTTATGTGCTTTTTGAAATCAACTCTATAGTCCTTATGGGTTCAGAAAATTAGCTAAGCTATATAGCATTTTGGGCTCAGAAAACTAGCTACATATGTATATAGCTTTTTGGATTCACGAACATAGCTATATAGCCTTTTTGGACTAAAAATAGCTCTTTAACCCTTTTTGGAGTCGAAAAATAGCTATATATCCTTTTGAAAATCAGAAAAGAACTGAATGTATCAGTGTGTTTTTTGTACTCGGCAAAGTTTTTCTCGATGTACAAAGACTTTTTGGGACCGTCTTTGTACATGTACAAAGATTTCGGCGAAGACAAAAATTGCAAAAAGTCTGAAATTCGCAAAAATTTTCGGCGCTTCGCGCCGAAATGAGTAATTATATGCACTATATATCTTTATAATGGCAGAAATTGAATTTCAAAATAAAAAATGTCAAATTTAGACGATTCTTAGTGATTTTTACCCTGAGAGACCCAGAAATTAGCTAAAATACACTACCAAAAGTCGAACAACTCTGTTTTCACCGCAGTAAAATCACTACTGTACCATATATTACCCAAAAATTTGTGAGTACAAAATGTACAAAGATTTTTGGGAAGGCAAAAACTGTAAAAAGGTGTAAAATTCCCAAAAATCATCGGCGCTTCGCGCCGAAATGAGTAATTGTCTGTACTATATATTTTTAAAATGGCAGAATTTGCATTTAGAATGGAAAAATGACAAAATTTTCGGCGCTTCGCGCCGTTTTCAGACAATTTTTACTAATTTTTGGCATCAGAAACCCAGAAATTAGCTAAAATACACTACCAAAGATCGAAAACCCTGTTTTACCATACTAAAATCGCTACAGTACTATTACACAAAAATTTGCATGTACAAAATATGCAAAGACTTTTGGGGACATCTTTGTACATGTACAAACGAACCTTTTACAAAAAAAACACCGATATGTTTATATCATTTCTGAACTCAAAAAAGACTATGTATATAGCTATAATTTTCTGAGCCCAAAGAAGGCTATGTATCAATGTTTTCTCGGCCAAAATGACTGTTTAGCTATCAGTTTTTTAAAGCTCAGGGGTCCCCATCACACCTGGGCGTGTGGCTTGGGTTTGGGGGTATGCACCCCCTCGACAAACCAAAATACCCCCAGAAATCAAAATACCCCCAGAATTCAAGTTTTGAAAATTTTTCGTTGTTTTTTTCGCAATTTTTTGAGGCCAATGGATAGTGCTCGGTAAAAACGTTGAAAAATGTTGTTTTTTTCGCCATACCACCATTTTTAGGGCCATTTTTTGACCTTTGAAAAATATTATACCCCAGAATTTTCTTGCTGTTCACGTATGGTCCCCCATGCTCTTGTATGCCTACTCTCCTTTATCTATTCGTCAATCCGTTACTCATTTATTTATAATTTAATCTATTTATGCCTCCTTTTTATTTGTTTTATATTTTTTGAGTGTCTACTATTCGGGTTTGTTTTCAGCAAGGAGTATACAGTTTTATCGGGAAACAATCTTATTGTGAGTTGGCATCCTGATCAACCATTTCCTTACGAGCATACAAAAGTAAGTTACTTATTTTAAATAGTTATAAACGTAATATTTCGTAGCATTGGCTCGCACATTTTATTTTAAGCCATTGCCAATCGAAGAATCTGAATATTCGCAGGTTAGTAGTTATGTACTTTTTTCATTGCCCTTCGTGTAATTTCATTTTTCAAGCGCTTATATGTACATTTACCCAGGGGTATAACCAGGGTTTTATTTCGGGATGGGGGGGCGAAATTTTTGAAGTTCTATATCTCGAGAACCATTAGGAGATACGCGTAAATAATGGCATTTTTGAGCGTTTATCGACGAGATCTATGCCATAGGCAAGGGGAAAATTTTGAAAAAATAAATTTTCATGCTCGATTTTAAACTTGGATATCGAAAATCTATCCTCTAACCTATCTGTATGACTAATTTATTAATATCAAGATAAAGCTTGACTTCAAAACATTTCGAAATTCTTGTATTTGCATTTAATTTTACGGTTTCGCAAAGAAAAGTAATGCAGAAAATAAGAAATCGGCGCGTAGCGCCGAAAATTTTCGACATATTCGCTATTTTCAAGTTAAATCTGGACTTGTTAGGTAAGAAATGAGATAGAAAAAGAAATCCGGCGCGAAGCGCCAAAAATTCTGAGTTTAGTTGCTCAAAAGTGTGCTAAAAAGGCATTTTGGCTGACCTATTAGTAGACTTCGAGAATTTTTATCTTTTTCCTTCAGGGGACCCTTGTGAAAAATAATCAGAAATCGCGCTACTTAAACTTATCATTTGACGAGTTTGTACTCAGTTTCAACCAATTTAAAACGGATAATAAATCTAAACTGCATAAAATATTCATTCAGTTTGCAAAATGCGTCAATTATTTGTTAAATAATCTTAAAATAATTTCTCTTAGTTTTTTACAGATCCAATGTCTGGTAGGTATATACTATACATCTCTTCATTCACGCACAACACTGGGTATGGGGGTATCCCCTACCAGGATTTTTGAAAGGCACACCCTCTTCAGGCCAATTTCGGACCAAAACCTATTGTTGGAATTATGAAACAGTGCCAAACGATGCTTAGCAGTATAGTCTGAAGTATTTTTTGTGTAGTACTCGGTCCATTCGTTCATTCAGGCACTTTTTGTCCATGATAAGAGTAAAATACAACAATGTAAAGCGTTTTCACGGGTTATGAGGAAAAGGGGGTAAGTTACGACAGAAACATCGAAATAATCAACGTGTGCAAACTCGTTATTTTAGCGTCTTAATTAGCCGTAAAAATTAATCATTCTCCCACCAGGAAACTCGGTTTACCACCCCCCAGAACTTTTTTCTTCTATAGTGTGTTTGTACATAAATCTGTTGCCGTGCTTTAAGTACCTAAACGATTGATAGCATGTACATAACGACGCGAATTTCAGGGAGGGATCCCAATTATTTTCAAGGAGAAAGGGTATTAGTAGTGACCTTCAATTTTCGCCCAAAAATGCAAAAAAACGCATGAGAATGGCCAAAAACGCAAATTTTCGTCAAAATGGGCGGGGGTCAAAATTTTTCTGAATCCGGAAGATGGTGGGGATCACCCTGATCCATTCTGTTACATGTATGTTATGTTTGGTAGTGTTTCTGTATGTTGAAATAGAAAAGAGTATATTTGTACGCTTAACAATCCCTATCGTTTGTTCGGCCTTGGTTATAAGATAAGGCGTCGTCAGGAGTTACAATTTTTTGGCGAAAACCGTGTATACTAATCTATATTATTGCACACTGTGTTTAACGTATTCATTTATTTCAACAAATATGAATTCCTTGCTTACAGTATATCGTTCGATAAATTATTATTTTTTCCAGTCGCCCATAGCCGATCATTTGCATAACAAGTATAGCGTCCATTTTTATAAGAAAAAGCATGGTGGTCTGCACACTTTCGATTATTGCAACATGTTTTACGTTGATCGCAAGACCGCCAAAATAAGGTTTGTTTTTTTAAATTCTAGTGGTTTTTTGAAAAATTTTATTTTTCAATTTCGGACTAAATTTAAATATTATTCAATTAATGGATCTCGTTTTCGATTTTCTTCTAATAATTTTAGAACAAGCATTTTTTAAATAATGAAAAAGGCCGAAATTCCAGTTAGTCTTTTGTATTGAAAAAATCTAAAATATTACAGAGCAGAGGTGGATTGAAAATTGTGCGCTGGCACAAAAATAAGGCGAGACAAGGCCCACAAAGGAAAAATATCCTTTTTTTACGAAACAAAAACACTGCATCAGCTCAACTTTAACTTAGAAATTACCCAGATTCAAGGCGCAGATTTAATATATTTTGGTCTTCTGTGAAAATTTTGATTATTTTAGTAAAAATGAAAATTCCTATTCGCTTCAGTATTCCTGGTCTTCATTGCTTAATTTTATGATCGTGTTTGTTTCATGTCACTTAATATGCATAGCACATTAGTTCAATATAAAACGCAAGGAAAATGATTAAGTAAATGTTGTTTTTTGAAATGCTACCGTAATCTTGCGTCGAATATGTAAAACTTGATTTGCTAGATTGCAATCTAAACTCACATGGTTATTTCCATTTGAACTATCTTTCTCAATCAGTCGGCCGTTTTTAGGAGGGATTGTAACATAGGTGCACAAGGTCAGGGTCGGCAGGGGGTGTGAAATGCCAAAAATCTAAAACAATAAATTTAACGTTCACGATTTTTTTGCTGTTTTAATGATCAAAATGGTCAAAATAGCCTATAAAACGTTTTTTCGTGTTAATAACACATTTTAAAAGCATTTTTAGTCCATTTTGACTGCATTATATCACTTTTAACACTAAAAATGCAAAACTTTATCAATTTTGGGCGCTTTTTGAGTAAAAAGTACTTAAAAGTACTAATCTGGCGCGAAGCGCCGGAAAAATGTTGACATTTTTACTGATTTTGATGTCAAAAATGATGCAGAACAAGACCTGTTTGCTCAAAATCGCCGGACAGTACCGGTCTAGCTGACCCCTCAGGGGGTAATACCCCCCCTCACCCCCTCTATGTGCATGTGTGGATTGTAAACGATCCTCTATTGCTAGGCATAAAATGGCAAAAAACACCTAAAAATTTTCTAAAAACCCAAGTTTTATCGAAATTGGAAGGGGGTAGGTAAATAATCATAGCCTTTGGGGTATTGGGTATTACAAACTTTGGATGAGATTCAGCGTAATGACATCAAAAAAATTTCGGAAAAATGTCAGAAAACCTTGATTAAATTGAGCATAATATAGCGAAAAAATGAGTCTATGGCGCGAAGCATTGAAAATTGGTCCTTTTTGCGTCAAAAAATCGCTGAAAACAGTTTTTTTCTATTTTTGGGGCAATTTCCGGAAAATCACTTATACTGGGAGTTGAACTTTTAATCCCGTAGATCATGCATGGTTACGTCTAGGCCCGCCCCTATCCAGGATTCGGCCAAAGGGGAAGAGCGGACCGGACTCAACATAAAATGGTCTATTTATGGGTAAGTTCGTTGGGTAAAGTCCCAAAATCGCATTTTTCGACGTTTCTTGATATGCCCTATCCATTAGGACCGTAAAATTCGAACTTTTTGCTGAAGTTTTTCTTCATTAACATGGCTATAACATTGTCATTTCTTGATTGCGCTTGGGCCTCAATGATTGAAAATTACATCCGGCGCTAAGCGCCGAAAATTAGAAGATTTTACGACAAAAACATTTTATTTTTTACAATTTTCTGTGTGAATTATCTTACCTTCCAAAAATTCTTTTCCGGCCGAGGTGGGCCGCCATCCCGCCCACCTCAAATACGGCCCTAATTACGTGTATGTTTTTATTCTTTAGACTAACTTGCTTATATTTGGCCCATATAATCCTTTTTTAGGTATCGCGCCAAACGCATCGGTAGTACAGTAAAACCGCCGGAATCGGTCCCTCGTCGCAAATTGTAAAGTCGACTCATTTTATTTACACCTCGATTTTTTTAAATTCAAATTCGACCCACTTTACACCGTCGATAAAATTAATTCGATTAGTTAGCGATATGATTCGTAATATAATCCGCGTAAAACGACTCGGTCGGCTACAGTACGACGAGGCGTATAAAATTCAACTGGAACACGTGGCCCGGGTTTTGGAGCGACGCGCCGACGCCCAAACTTTACTAATTTTGGAACACGCGCCCGTTTACACGGTGGGAATCCGCGGCGCGGATTACGGTAGGGAGGAGGAGCTCCCTTTGCGCCGGTTGGGCGCCGATTTCGTCAAAACGAACCGAGGCGGTTTGGTAACTTTTCACGGCCCGGGCCAATTGATGGCCTATCCGATTTTGGACCTAAATTCGTTCAGGAGCGCCGCCGAGCCGGATCCGGCGCCGGAACCGGATGCGTACGAAATTCGCCAAAATCCGGGCGGCAGTCGGTTGAAAATTTGCCCGAATCCCGAATTGCGTCAACCGCCGCCGCCGCGGCGTATTTTGACCACCGGGGGCGTTAAGTGGTACGTGGCCCAGTTGGAGGGCGCTTTGGTTCAAACGTGCTACGAGGCGGGCGTCAAAAGCGCCCAAGCGCCCGGCTTCCCTCGAACGGGCGTTTGGACCGGAAGCGGCAAGAAAATAGCTTCGATCGGTTAGCGGGTTATTTTCCGTACAGCTTTTATGCTTAATTTTTAGTTTTAGCCTTAAAAGTGAAAGTATTTACGCACGAATAAATAACTTAGAAATAATGTATGAATGAAAATGCATACGAATGAATATCATGTCCTTACAGAGCATATAGTCTGGCACGTATCTCTGGGGGAATGGGGGGTTCGGACCACACCTGGGCGTGGGGGGTTCGGGGGGTATGCACCCCTCCTCGAGAAAGCAAGATACCCATTCCCCCAGAAACCGAAATACCCCCCCCAGAAACCAAAATACCCAACCCAGAATTCAATTTTTGAAATTTTTGTTTGTTTTTCCCCGCAATTTTCGATGCCTATGGATAGTGCTCGATGAGAAACGTTGAAAAATTGTGTTTTTTCGCCATAATACCATTTTTGAGGCCATTTTTTGACCTTCGAAAAATCCTACACCCCCCAGAGTTTTGGTGGTGCCCACGTATGGTTTGGACCCCACAAAATTCAGAAAAATCGGAAAAATAGGACTTTTTAAACCTTATTTTGTGCTGTTTTTGGCCTTTTTGGGCTTAGTCCCCCCGAAATTGGTGTTGCCCCCAGAATAGGACAGCCAGCTACATGCCTGCAAACACTTCTCGCCACGCAATTTGAAAAATTACCAGCCAGTTCTTAAAATTCCTTCTCTTAATTTAGTGTCTATTTTACATACGTACAACTAAGACGCCGTCGTATGTTTGGCATCGCTATGCTATAGCAAATGACCACGTCTTATATTATAACACAGGCAACTCGATCCTTATGAGATCTTTAAGCAGACGTATTGGGGATGGGGTATCCCCTCACTCAAAGCTGATCGTCTCCCCAAAGTTAGAAAATTTTTGACCCCTCGTCCTAGTTTTGGAAAAAATTGAATATTTTAACCGTTTTTAGATGCTTTTTGGCCATTTTCGTCCAAAAATGTGAGGCCATTTACCCATTTTTAAAAAAAGGCCGGATACCACCGCCCGAAAATTGTGACCGTCGCATGTCTGCCTTAAAGGGATGTTAATTGTTCAAATTTCGTGGTGAGAAGTATATAAACGTGCACAAAAAAAGATACGTGAGGGACTATTATTACCTTCGCTGAAGGGTCCAAAAATTAGGTTTGAGCGATCTAGACCCATAATAGAGTATTTTAAAGGAATTCATTTCGACTTAGTAATAAACCTAACAATGTTATTTACCGAAGTAAAAGTGCTAAGTTTTGCCCCTCTCTGACCATATTCTCTGTTTGACCCTCCCTGGCTGGCTTGGCTACCCTGACCATGTGCATTTATTCAACGTTGGGAGTAGTGTTTGTTTTTGTGCAGAGTCCGTTTGTTCATGTACAAATATGGTCCCCAAAAGTCTCCGTATGTTTTGTACACACAAATTTTTGGGTACTATAATATGGCACATTAGCGATTTTAGTGTGGTAAAAATAGAGTTTTTCGACTTTCGGTAGTGTATTTTAGCTAATTTATGGGTCTCTAAGGGCAAAAATCACTAAGAATCGTCTTAAAACGGCGCGAAGCGCCGAAAAATTTGACATTTTTCCTTTCGAAATGCAATTTCTGCCATTATAAAGACATAGAACACACAATTACTCATTTCGGCGCGAAGCGCCAAAAATTTTTGCGAATTTCATTCCTTTTTTTGCAATTTTTGTCTTCCCAAAAATCTTTGTACATGTGTAAAGACGGTCCCGAATAGTCTTTGTACATCGTGAAAAATCTTTGCCAAGTACAAAAACACTTGTTTGGAGAGGCGATTTTACATGTGCTGAAGGTTTGGAAACGATCTTGGCACGGAAAATGTATTTTAAAGCGTATTTAAGGTAATAGCGCCTGTATTGCATTAAGTCCCTATTGCGAAAAATTGCACGACTTAATGTTTCCCAGTGTAAGTTTTTCTAGTGATCCAGGTTTTGCCAATGATTTTACCTAATTTATAGTTCCCAGTGCACAAATTTTGTATTTATTCCCTTTTGCGTTGTCTAGAACTAACCATCACACCTGGGCGCGGGAAAGGGGTTTGGGGGTGTGCACCCCTTGAGAAACCAAAATCCCCCCCCAGAAATCAAAATACCCACCCCCAGAATTCAATTTTTGAAATTTTTTTCGTTTTTTCGCAATTTTTGATGCCAATGGATAGTGCTTGATGAGAAACGTCGAAAAATGGTGTTTTTTACGCCATACCACAAGTTTTAAGTCCATTTTTTTACCTTTGAAAAATCTTGCACCCCCCAGAATTTTCTTGCTGCCCACGTATGCTAACCATACGCATTTTTAATCAATCGCCCTGCTGGACGGTCTAAAATTTACGAACTGCCTTACGATTAAAACTGGAATTTTCTATTTTCGAAAATGAAATGTCTTGCGTTTCTGGAATTTTCTAGGCGTCCTTCCTTGCTTTTATCATATTTTTAAATTATATTCCATTTTATCTGTTAGTTTTTTCATGAAAAAAGTGGATTAAAAAATTATCTTCCAAGGAACGGCTTTACTAATTTTTGGAGGAAAACCCTATAGCATACTTTTATGTGTAGATTTTTATATAGGGCAGTTGAACAACGAGGGAGCTTCAATTTTAAGTTTCTAAACATTTAAACCTAATACATATGTTGTCAGTTTTTCACGGGTATTAAAATTTTGAACTCGTGGTCCGGTTAGGTAATTTTTTTGTATATTTTATGTTAAATTTTTGTACGTAATTAGTCGAATCTGATTTTTCATCATAGGTGCACAAGGTCAGGGTCGGCAGGGAGGGTGAAATGCCAAAAATCTAAAACAGTTAATTTAACGTTCACGATTTTTTGCTGGTTTAATGATCAAAATGGTCAAAATAGCCTATAAAACGTTTTTTCGTGTTAATAACACATTTTAGAAGCATTTTTAGTCCATTTTGACTGCATTATATCACTTTTAACACTAAAAAATGCAAAAATTTATCAATTTAGGGCGCTTTTTGAGTAAAAAGTACTTAAAAGTACTAATCTGGCGCGAAGCGCCGGAAACATTTTGACATTTTTACTGATTTTGATGTCAAAAATGATGCAGAACAAGACCTGTTTGCTCAAAATCGCCGGACAGTACCGGTCTATCTGGCCCCTCAGGGGGTAATACCCCCCTCACCCCCCTATGTGCATGTGTGTTTTTCATGAATATTTGTGGTTCGAATTTGATGAATACAATAACGACAAGGGCAATGGAATGACCTGTAAGATAAAATTTATACAAAGTAATATAGGGAAAATGTCTGGATGAATGAATTGAACAGTCTACTGCTCGAAAAATATATGTATGTACTTGAAATTACAATGCTAGGTGTCATTTGATGCGTTTTCATGCTTCAATCAATCGGTTTTGGTTCAAAATGGTCTGAGGGTGTTAGGCATACATGGGCATGGGGGTATGCTTTCCCCCGCGAAACCAAAATACCCCCCACAGAAACCAAAATACCCTCAGAAATCAATTTCTGAAATTTTTGTTCGCAATTTTTCGATGCTAATGGATAGTGCTCGATGAGAAACGTTGAAAAATGGTGTTCTTTCCGCCATACCACTATTTTCAAGACCCTTTTTCACCTTTGGAAAATCTTGCACCCCAGAATTTCGGTGCCGCCCACCTATGTTGGTATGGTATACCTTCCAAAAGTCATGGTAGGAGGGATACCCTCATTCCCTCCCCCAGAGTGCATGTGTGGCAGAGACATCCAAATTTTGGTCCTTTTTTGACTTAACTATTTAATGGACAGGTCCTTTTTTGACTTAACTATTTAATGGACAGAGACTTCCTAAATTTTCGGAAATCTTTATTATTTGAAGCTAGTTAATAGGTTTCATGAAAGTACGGCGATTGGCTCAACAAAATTAAACTCGTCCCAATATGTCAGAAAGTGGTTTTATGATATGCATAATGAAAATAATAACAGATGAACCCGTCTGAGAAAAATCATGTTAGTTAACGGAAGGTCTTGACGTTTTTGCTTTTTTAAACTCAATTTTGCTCAGCATTGAAGCGGAAGTCGGAACAAAATCAGTAGATTTTTTGGCATTGTCGCTTGGTATTGTGTCGTCCCCCGAAAAAACTGATCCGTTTTTTAAAACTTTTCAAGCTTTTTTTCATTTTTTATAAATCTTATTTTATATAAACGTTTTCTTCATTTTTTAAAGTTTTTTCAAATGGTGTCTTTTAATTTCTAATTTTATTATTTTTACAAAAACACTCAAATATCAATAATTAATCATCTGAATAAACAGGTATCCATACTCGCGATGCAGTGACCAGTCACGGCATCGCATTGAATTGCGATATGGATTTGAAATGGTTCGACCACATTGTTCCTTGCGGCTTGGAGGGGTGCCAAATGACGTCATTGAGCCAAGAATTGGGCAAACGAGTCAGCGTCGATGATGCAACAACGCTTTTTTTGGACGCTTTCAAAGAATGCCTACAATGCGACTTAGTTGAAGATTAACCGATCTCGCTATTTTCTTAAAATAGAAAAAAATTGATGGATGAATTGATTAAAACCTTGGAAAACTTAGCAAATAGACAAGTTTGCTCTTTTTGATCGGACACAAAAAAACGGAAGGCTTCTATTTCATCATTTAAGCCAGAAACCATCTCTTCATTTTATCTGAAGCATTGAAACTCGGTCAAAGAGTGGATAGAAAATTTAAATTTAAAATTATAAATTGAACCATTGAAAATTATTAGAATTAGCTGTGTAGGGCATAGTTGGGCAGCACCAAAATTCTGGTGATGGGAGGTGCAAGATTTTTCAAAGGTCAAAAAATGGTCTTAAAAATTGTGGTTTGGCGAAAGAACGTCATTTTTCAACGTCCTCTTCGAGCACTATCTATTGGCATCAAAAAATTGCGAAAAAATCGGAAAAATTGTCAAAAATTTAATCCTGGGGGTTATTTTGGTTTCTGGGGGGTATGCATACCCCTACCCCCACGCCCACATGCGGTGTGGGGTGTAAACGATCGGAAATTAGCAATATGTATTTCGGGAGATTTTTTGTTTCATTAAAAGTTTCTTCAGTAATATGATTGAGGTGACAAAACGGCAAGTTTAAGTTGAAGCCAACAGGTGTTTTCATTGTTATTTGAATGTCGGATTTTTTACCATTATATTGGTACCTATCGTGATTTATTCAGGGTGGCCCAAAAAGACTACGCTCTGATGTGTGTGAAAAATTCTGGCCAGCTTACAGCGATTTGTTTACACCCTACTTTGATATTGTTCAAACGTCCACCAAAGTGTCATTGGTTCTGTGATTAATTAGCTTCCTCTTTTGACGATATATTTTTTAGTTTTTTACCTAGTAGAACGCGTACGTGCTCTAGAGGTTTACACGATCTGTCAATTAATTTATTTGACTGCATATAATGTCCAAAAAGAAAACCTATATACTTAGAAATGTGATACATTGCAGAAACTCTGAGGTTTAAATATCAAAATGAGATGTAAACAAATCGCACAATCCCCTGGCACCTGGCCAAAAATTTTTACGTGGTTCAAACGAAGATATGTTTATGTATGTGATACAGCTGCTCTTAAAATTCTAGGAATACGATTGTCCAAGATATGATGTAACATTGGATGTAGCCTTTTTCGGGCCACCCTATACATACATATATGCGCAAACTAAACTTTCCCCGTTGATTGTTCGTGGCCGATTTCGTTTTAAAATTCTTATTTGAATTGTTATTTCATTTGAGCATTGATTTTTTTGTCGTCTTGTTTGCGTTCTGAAATAAAACTACTTCTAAAGAGCTCTGGATAAATGGATTGCAGTAGTGTATGTACGTTTCGTGGTACATTTCTAGAGAAGCGACTTGAATAGCTCGCCTTAAAATAGATACTTCATTTCTGAGGTAATTTCTAACCTTTCAGAAAATCTACCAAGTGAGTAAAGCAAAAATTGGCTTATCGGAGTTTACGCTAAGACCCGAACTATGTTGAATAGGACTTCAACTCATCTGTGAGAGGCCTATTTTACAACTGGATCAATCGCTGCATTTTTAGCTTTAACAATGACCGAAAAAATTTTCGTGTGTGTACGTACTTAGGTGTGCGGCACCAAAATTCTGGAGGGTTGCAATATTTCTCAAAGATCAAAAATGGCCTTTAAAATAATGGTATGGTGAAAAAACACCATTTTTCAACATTTCTCATCGAGCACTATCCATTGGCATCAAACGAAAAACCAAATTCTCAAAAATTGATTTCTCGGGGGAAGGTATTTTGGTTTCTCGGGGGGGGTTGCATACCCCCCAAATCTCCCTCACGCCCAAGTGTGGTGTACATATGTACCTACCTTTCAGCCTGAAAGCCGCTGAGCGCGGTTACAACTTAGTTCTTCGATTGCATTCTTTCGGATGTGTTGAACACAAACTACCGAAGGAAAACTTTATTGTCGATAAGTTTTGAAAAAATACTATTCGCAAAAATTCTTCGGGGATCAGCTTTTTAAGGAGGGTCAGCCGTCACTTGGAGAAGGTCCACAAATATGTACTAGAAGTTTATGTACCAGGCGTCTAGTCCGCTGGCCCCGAGGCCTGTGAAAAACGAGGAAAATTAATGAAAATAAGATGTAATTGATCTTTTATATCGAGTTGCACATTCAACGTAATATTCATTCACAAAAACTGAGCAAAATTACATTAAAATTAAAGCTTAGGCTGCTATTGTGCTTCGTTTAAGTTACCTAATCCGAAAACTGAGATTGGGATAATTTGATATATTTTTCAAAAGATATTTTACGAAAGCAAGCACATTTGATCGATAATTTTTAGACAGACATTAAAAATGCTGAGATCAGGATCACCTTGATAAAAACAAAAAATTTTTTTCATTTAAAAGATGAATGATTTTACATTCTATAAAATTAATTTAAACTTACAGTATGTTTCCAAAATTCATTGATACGATTATAAAACAAAACGTTTACGATTCTAACTACAGCTTTTTCGATAATTTCTAATGTAGCGCATATACCACATGCGGGCCAAAGTTCAAATTATAAAATTTTATAGCCAATCACAAGAGGCTTTTGTAAAAAATAAAAAATAAAAAGACTGCTTTTGAGCGCAGATGCTTGAATGGAACATGTATGCTATGAAATGGTTGAAATTTGATAAATGAGCCTCGGAATGTCTTAACATTTTCCCGATAATAAATTTGGGCAATCCCTTATATTGCGCCCGCATCGGCTGTTATCAGGAGCCTATACATACATGATTGAAAAATACATTAAGAAAATGATTACTTTTTAAGTAACAACAGGCGTTTAACAAGAACGTAGTGAGCTGAAAAATAATTAAATTTATGAATTTTTGACAGGCAATGTCGAGATTTGTTTTTTCAGAAATATGGGCCACAGTTCACATTGTTATTTAATGTCAAAAATTATTAGAGACTTTTGTGAAAACATTTTTGAAAAATCAAAAGGACTGCTGAGTTACATATATTTGAAGAGAAGATGTTGTGCTGAGGATGATCAAAATCGGTCTATTTCATCTGTGTCAAAATAATTCCTTCTTAAAATTCTATGATATAAGTTGGTTGTCATTTACAGTACAAGTGATTTATTGAGTCTTATCATCAGATTTCATAAGGAAAAAATGAAAAATATAATGCCCACGTTATGGACAACAGACGTTGAATGAAACGTGGAGAACTGTGAAATCATCAAATTTAGAGATCGTGATATCTTGACACTAAAGTCAAAATTGTATAACTCTGATCATTCCTTAGCAAACCATGTTCTCGTTAAATTTGTATGACTCAAAAAACGGGCCTCTGATTTTTTAAATTTTTTTTTATAAAATTCAATAATTTTCGACAACATTACAATGTGAACTGTGGCCCATATTTTTAAAAAACTAATAAGAGAATATTTTGACATTGCCTGTCAAAATTTAGTGGACCTTTTCTTAATATAATTTTTTCGTGTACCTATTTATAAGCCCCTGATAACAGCCAGTTCCATGATGCAGTGAGGTTGCCCAAATTCATTATCGGGAAAATGTCGTGACATTCTGAGGCTAATTTTTCAAATTTCAACCAGTTCATACTGTGTTCCATTCAAACATCTGTTGCTCAAAAAGCAATCTTTTCATTTTTTGGTTTTTTTAATTATTAGAGCTTCTAGCGATATGCTATAAAATTTTGTTATTTGAACTACGGCCCGCAATGGTGTAAGAATTGGGAATTATCGAGAAAACTTAAGTCAAAATCGTAAATGTCTTATGTTTATAATCATATCAATAAATTTTGAATAAATACTGTAAGTTTAAATTGATTCTACAAAATGTAAAAATTATTCGTCTTTCAGATAAAAAGAATTATTGAATTTGATCAAGGTGATCCTGAGTTACGATGAAAAATGCTAGACCCTGTAAAATTTGACAAAAACGATAATTTTTGATACTTTACACGCTCAATTTACACAACAAATATTCGTTTCCAAGAAAAACGGTTTGCACCATTAAGCTCAGCGTCAAAAGCTGCATAAGATTTACTTAAAAAATTTTGACTTGTCCAATATTGAGTCGAGTCTTGCAGAGAGTTACTCCTAAGAATTACGTAGATTTCTGGCCACTATACAAAACCTTGCGGCCGTTTTTTAGCGATGGATTATTGGCCACGCTAATTCAAGGTAATTTTGGATAGGAAAAACATTGCTCTTTCTAATGGTACCAAAAGAAAAAATCAAAAGATAAGTATTCTGAGAAAAATGCAACTGAAAAATTGAAAAATTTGCATATTTCAGATTTTTCTGAAAGTTTGCACAATTATATCTTTATACTGCGGATATCTTATATCTGTTATCTGGTATTTAGACAAAGCACGGTGTGCTCGTTTCACTTATGCAATAGCAGAGTGAAAACTTTTCTTGTTTGGGTGTAATAAATGGCTAAATTTAGAAATAATTTCGAAAAGTCAATTTTTTGCAGCAAATTTACTCGATATATACAACCAGAGAACAAATATTTAAAAATTCATCTTGGCATTGGTAGAAAGAGGACAAAAAATAATGCCTACAAATTTTCAACTGTTAAGATAGTCTGGTTCGGCTACGATGCAGTTTCAAAGTTGCGGGTTTTAAAGATTTTCCGTACAATCAATACAGAGTAGGGTTTAAGTTTTGGGCTCTGCCTACCTCAGTTTTCGAAGTAATGAAAAAAAATTTTGCATAAGCTCGTTTCGGACCCTAGGAAACGAAGACACAAAATTTTATCAAAATTGGAGATTGTCGTGTGGGTACGATTCTTGACATGGAATTACCCGTTAAAATAATGATAATGCACGTTTCATGTTCATAGGAAAATAATTTTTGCTTCATACAAAAATTTTTCGCTCCTATAATTTTATCCTTTTGGTATGTACATAGTTTAATTATTTAAACACAAATCAGGCACGCAGCTGTCGGTGATAGAGGGGGGCATACGTGGGCAGCAAGAAAATTCTGGGGGGGGTGCAAGATTTTTTGAATGTCAAAAAATGGCCTTAAAAATGGTGGTATGGCGATAAAAACACCATTTTTCGACGTTTTTCATCAAGCACTATCCATTGGCATCAAAAAATTGCGAAAAAAATACGAAAAAAATTTTCAAAAATTGAATTCTGGGGGTGGGGGTGGTATTTTGATTTCTGGGGGGTATTTTGGTTTCTGGGGGTGCATACCCCCAAAACCCCCACGCCCAGGTGTGGAGGGGGAACTAGTCCCCCAAAATTTAGAATGTACAAGCATTTTTCACAATGGTCCTCCAAAGGAAAGATTGAAAATTCTTGAAGCGTTTTTGAAAGACTGCGAGAATAGATTTTTGCATACTTTTGAGATAATGACCCAAAATTTTCAAGCGCTTCGTGCTGAATTTATGGTTTTTGCATGAGTTTTGTCTTTCAAATAGTCCAAGTTTCTGTTGACATTGTGAATATGTCAAAATTTTCTGATGCTTCACGCAAAATTATTTATTTTCCATATTACTTTTCTTTGCAATTTACTCGTACACCAGAATGGAATTAAATAAGTTAAACAGTTTTTCAGCACAGCCGAGCTTAGATATTATATTGAAAAATCATGTGTGTGACCATTTTATATGACATCCTTCTTGATGACAATTGAAATCAAAACGAAATGCGGTAAATCTTTCCTAAAGCTTTTCCTTCTCTATGTATGAGCTCGCTGAGAAATGCTCAAAACACCATTATTTTTGTCTAAGTAGTTGTTGAGATATCTGACTTCAAAATTTTAGCCCCCCCCAATTCCGAAGGCCAGCTGCGTGCCTGAACAGCAGCGTGCCTTCAAACCTCTCCCTGTGGAAAAGCCCTGAGCCACTTATTTTTCATGCAATGTATTTGTAAGGTTTTACATTTTGCTGTCCTGCTCATCTCTTCCTTTCATTGCATTAATACAAACCTTCAGAAGTATGCGTATTTTTGCATAATCTATTGTTTTTGATGCCTAGAGCTTACATTTATTAATTATTTATTCTATTGTATTGTTTATTTATCTTTTACCTCTGTCTATTTTCAGAGGCGTAGCCAGAATTTTAGTTCGCTGAAGGGGCATGAACAAACATTTTTTAAGACTACTTTTGCATTGAATGCCAGTAACGTTATGTACAGTCAAACTGAGTTTTTAGACCTTTAGTAGTGTAGCCTAGCTAATTTATGGGTCTCTGACGATCAAAAGTACAAAAAGTCTGAAGATATTTTGAGTGATTCAGGCTTTTAAACGCAATGCTGGAGCTTCACAAAGAGAGAGAACAGTAACTGGCGGCGCTATGTGCCGGAAAAGTTTGACGTTTTTGCACTTTAAACTCAATTCATACCGCTTAAATCATACAAAACAGACAAATTAATGCCGGCGTGAAACGCCGGAAATTTTTAGAAATTCTTAACCCTTTTACCTGGCTTGTTCTCCCTAAAATCTTGTTGCACATTTACAACGAGATTTTACGGCTGCGGGGGGTCTGGGGTCGCGCGCTCAAGCGTTTCCAGCGGGGTCCGAGGCAGAGGCCCGGAAATTTTGTAAATTTAAAATATTTTAATGTTAAATAGTAATGTTAAAATTTTCGCAAAATCGGCCAAATCTCGGTCCTGAATCAAGGCCAAAAACACTTAAAATTGATGAACTACTATATCGCACAAAAATTCTGAGCTGAAATGCGTTTTTCGACTTCTGCTTAGTACATAGCGCAGCAGCGGGTCGCTGCCACACGTGGGCGTGGTGGGAGTTTGGGAGGGGTATGCAGCCCCCAGAAATTGAAATACCCCCCCCAGAAATCAAAATACCCCCCAGAATTCAAATTTTAAAATTTTTTTTGCTTTTTCAGCGATTTTTTGATGCCATTGGATAGTGCTCGATGAAAAACGTCGAAAAATGGTGCTTTTTTCGCCTTACGACCCCAGAATTTTGGTGCTGCCCACCTATGGTCGCTGCCAATAAGATATAGAAAAATGTATCAATGAAAATTTTGTTCTTACCGTTTTCAGGCCCATTTGTTGCCTTCTTGTTAACAAGATGCAGTTCAGATAACAGGAATGCACAAAACATAAGAAAATTTGGTCATTCCTTTCATTTAAAATAGGATTATGTGTTCTTGTAAAAAAGACAAACAAAGCATAGAATAGACAAACTGATGCACAATCATTTTCACACTTTTACTATTATGCTCAACAAGTATGCGTAGTTTCATTCAACGAACAAATAGTGCATTAAATTATCAAAGTGATGTGAAGTGCTGGATTATTTTAGCTGATTCAAGCTTTTAAACTCATTGGATCTATATAACAATAAACAATAATGACTGGCGCCGGATAATTTTGACGTTTTTGCTTTTTGGACTCAGTTTTCTGGACACACATTATTGCAACAGAAAAATCAGCAATATTTCTGAAAATTTTCGAGGGGGTGCATGTGCCTCCAATGCACCCCACTTGGCTACGCCTATGTCTATTTTCATGTCTTTGATTCATTAAAGCAACATGCAGCTTTACGATGGATTTGTCGCATGAAAACGCCCTAATCTGACAAAAAATATGATGATGTGCTGTCACCCTCGTGCAGAAGGGGAATCGGTTCTTCTGGAAGAATATTTCACTGCTCGATCTACGCCTATAAAAAAATCCATAAAAAATCTAAAAAATCTATAAAAATTTACGCCTCTCCTGTACTATAAGGTAAACGTAGACGAGTTGAACAACCAAGATGATGATGGGACTCTATGAGAATTCCTCTGTTGAATATTTTTCCGTCTCTCTAAATTCTGATCGTATCGTATTACTCATTTTTCGAAATTTTAAATTTTTTTTGCTTTTGTCAGAAATTGAGCTTTTTATTTTTATCGATCACCTTATCTTAAAAAATGTTTATTGGCTATAGTCGAGTAAATACTCACGCCGCATCGGGCCAGTGCGAAATATCGCAGCTCGCAGCTTGCGATAATAGTGATTAATAATAATAATAATTTGAATAATTTTATTAATTTTCTGCGATACGATTTTGCAAGCTATACTTGTTGCGGAGTTTACACAGCCTCATAATTCGCACAGGCGAGATCTTGCGATAAGTCGCATTTCACTTGCATGCTCGATCGCGCGCTCTTACGCGAAAAGTGTCAAAAATTACTAATTTTAGCAACATATTGACGTCCGACGCGAATTCGTAACATTGAGATGTGAAGCGAATCTTCGTTCTTTTGTACGCGTATTTCCAAGAGAACTGTAAAGTTTGACATGTAACAGCAGCAAGGACGAAAGTATGCAAAAGAATACGCGAAAAAACGTGCGATTCTTCGCAAGTTCGCAGAATAACTCGCGCATCTGATTGCAGTATTTATTTTTCGACAAAGCGTGTGTGAGTCACATGAGCGTGGTGGTCTGGGGTTGTTTAAACTCCCGAAAATCTGAAAGACCAACCACAGAAATCGGTAGGCCCCAGAATTGAATTTTTATTGTTATTTTTGCAATTTGCCCCATCAGACCCCCAGAATTTGATTGTACCTACATGATTGGTATTGGGTATAATGAAACACGCGATGCGACGAATTCCATGGGTTTTCGCGCGATTTTTCGCAGGAAGTTTGAATGGACCAAAGAGATGCGTCAATTCGCTCGATTTTTGGATGTTGCGCTATTTCCAGAAAAATTTTTTCCTTCTTGTAACAGGGGCCATCCTAACTCTCTCTAAATATGGCTCTGTCCATGGAGTCTCAAATATTATAGTTTATGTATATTCTTTTCAGTCTAGTGGCGGATCTAGGATTTTCTGACGGGTTGGAGGGTGCGGAACCCCAAATTTTCTTCATAGTGTCCGAAATTGTCCATGAAAACGCACAAAATTGGCGTAAAGCACCGAAGAAATACTACAGAAATCATTTTAAGAACTAAAAAGCCCTCGTTCTGTATTAAGAAGTCTTCTGACATAAAATAAAGTTTTTAGAGCGCCAAGAAAGTCTGTAAATGTGATTAATGAGTACTACTTAGCGCGAAGCAACGGAAAAATTTGTAAAATCGTAATTAAAATGGCTGAAATAATCCAAGAAATATACATAAATCTCTATTGCGCCCAAATATTTTTGACGACAGGGGGCGCCCCTCCTCTCAAGCCGCGCCTTTTAGTCTTCTATTACACGATTATATTCCATTTTACTAAAATAGTCCGCTTTTCGTCAGCGAGGAATTTGATCGTTATATAACGTTCCAAAAAGAGCTGTCTGCTCATTCAATAGATGAAAAAATGCGCACATTTCCCTTTCGCACCCAAGTAATAATTTAGTAGTTGAGTTGAGCTTATTCCGTCGTCTTATCAATACGACGACATAAATATAGATATTTTAAATTAGAAAGGCTCACGGCATCGTTAAAAAGATTACTATTCAAATGGATTATTCTTTCATCGCGAAAATTACATTTTTTCAATTTTCTGCTCTCTCTCTCGATAATTCGTTACAAGCGCGTAATGATGCGAGAAATTGGGAGCCGCTTAAGTAATTCAATATACTGTATATCGTTAGGGCCACTACAGTATGCTATTTAGGACGTTAACATATAAATGAATATATACCTCTGTGGAAGAGAATAGAGTAGTGTTTTTTTGTACAAGGTCTGTTTGTACATGTACGAAGATGGTCCTCAAAAGTCTTTGTACTTTTGTACACACAAATTTTCGGGTACTATAATATGGCACAGTAGCGATTTTAGTGTGGCGAAAATAAAGTTGTTCGACCTTTGGTAATGTATTTTAGCTCATTTCTGGGTTTCTGAGGGCAAAAATCACTAATAATCGTCTCAAAATGGTGCGAAGCGCCGAAAAGTTTGACATTTTTTCTTTCAAAATGCAATTTGACATTATAAATATATATAGAACACACAATTACTCATTTCGGCGCAAAGCGCCGAAAATTTTTGCGACTTTCAAACCTTTTTTGCAGTTTTTGTCTTCCCAAAAATCTTTGTACATGTACAAGGACGGTCCCCAAAAGTCTTTGTACATCGAGAAAAATCTTTGCCGAATACAAAAAACTGTGGAATAGAGCCCGGTTTCAATATCTTAAGGCTTAGGCCAGGCTTGGACCCGACTTCAGTGTTTAAGATAAGTGGCCAGGTTTAAGCCCAGCGTAAGTCGGTTCCAATACGATCAGGCTTAGACCAGGCTTAAACCTAACGTCAATGCTTAAACATACGACGGCGAAATTGAATGCTTTCTATGTTAATCATGTATATCGGTTTATGCTTGGCTTTAACCTGAACAAATTGAAAACTCCAGAAAAATAACCGTCTAAAAATCACTCCCGGAATATGGCATCTTCACTGGGCTATTAGTTTTCTACGGATATTATCCTTAGAAGTATTTTAACGAATTCGTGTTGCTGTTCTTGCCAGAAAAAATACACGGGCATAATCGGCTTGGGAGTGAAAGTTCGAAGAAGTATCAAAATTAAGAAAATTAGTCAAATTTACAGTCAATTCAAAGGATCTACGATTCTCTGGGAGCCCGCATTATTGTGCTTATGTTATCGTGATAAGCACAGTAAAGATGCCGCAAATCTTACAGTTTTTTTACTGGAGCTTATGTCTTACAAGATTTCACCAGCAGCTTTATTTGCTTATAAGAAAAGTTTGTAAGCACTGAAATTTCCTTATAGGAACGGCTTAAGATATTTCAGGCATGAAAGTCCAGCACTTATAAGATGTCTTAGCTTCCTAGGGAGTAAATTATTTGTCAGGATGCGTCCCACCTCACATGATTAGTGTGGTATGTCTGTTCCTAAATTTTTTGCCTTTTCGCTGATCAAGCGGCAACTTTTTTGTGAATGTCCTATGTTTTTAAAGCTGAACACCTGCGTGAGTGAACGTCGTCATCTTGTAGCTTAAAAGAGGTGCCCTGAGGTATTTCCTGACGAACGCACGAAATCGCATTATTTCTTGAAAATTGATTTTTTATCAATCCACGCAACGCGCGTATCATTACGTGTGGATCTAGTTATTTCAATAATATCAAAGATACAGTACGCCTGGTAAATCGAAATTCGCGGGCGATTTGTTTTTATAATTTAAGTCTACTAGATCAGCTGCTCTGCCCATTCAAAAAACGTAGTTGGTTGATGAACGCTGAAAAATAAAGATATTTTCGAATAACGGTTTCCATGGTACGTCGAAATTCTACAATCGGTCTGCTTATTTCTCTTGATTATCCTGGCATTAATTTCGGCTTTTTATGTCTTTTTCTTATCCAGTTATACAGGTCAATTAAAGGACAGCTGATTACGAGTAACATGGGTATTAGCTTGTAGCATGTAACCGCATTCAGAAGATGTCATGTGCTAGCCTATCTCCTTTAGTCGCAATTTGTTGCTTTGTTTCAGGAATATACAGAAGAATCCATGTGTTTTGCGAAAAAGAGCAATTAGCTGGTCTAAATTTCTAACTAAACTAGGCGTCAATTTCCTTACCGTTTCAATTATTAATGTCCTGTTTTCTGGGCTCAAATCTTAGAGTCTGCAGATTTTCAATGTTCAGCAGAGACGAAATAGATCGATGAAATTTGCAAGTAAATCTGCTGCGTACATAAGCATTAAAAAACATGAGACAGAATAATTTTTTTAAATTGTGACGATGCCTGATCTGGGAGTCTTTATGGGTTCGAAATCCAAGCACTGCAGGCAATAAAGGAGATCATCTAGTGACGTTGTGTAAGCATATTTTGTCAGTTCTACGATTCGTGGATCCGTGGAAATGACATAGCAATAATTGTTATCATATGTGGAAACAGCTGTACTAATTTCAAATTCATGCAGTTGAATATGAAGAAGAGAACTAATGTTTAGGGAACGATTTTATCCAAGCGAGGAATTTTGATTTTTGATCTCCTTCGCCTTTGCTTTTCATCGTCCTCTCAGTAAAATTTCTCTTTTTTTCTGGCAAATTTATTTTCTAAGGAAAAGGCAAAACTGAAGCTAACTGGACGAAAGATCAAAACTTCCGAGCAAAAGTGCTTGAAATGAGCTGCAAAATGTGAATGTCGGTAATTTTTGCGTTATAGTGTTTACAACATTTTTAGGTCATTCTGGTTTATTTTCTTTTCGGGTAATCATTCAAGCACTAAGTCACGAATATTACTTTACGGTTATGAACGTTTTCATGCATGGTGAATAAAATATGATTTATACTTATAGCTCCTGTTCCTGACAGCAAGGTGCACAGTATGGCCGGTCCAAGGGTCACTTCAGTCTGACAGGTCATCACAACAGGGCTTTTTGATTTCTTTTCCATTTTTGATTTCAGTTTGTCTTATTTTCCTCAGAAAATTTAGTTTTTGTCCTGGATGGTCTAGAACCACACGTGGGTTTGGGGGTATGCACCCCAAAAGGCCGAATAACCCCTCCCAGAAACCAAAACCCCCCAGAATTCAATTTTTGAAAATTTTTTCGTTTTTTCGCAATTTTTTGATGCCAATGGATAGTGCTCGATGAGAATCGTTTAAAACTGGTGTTTTTTCGCCATGCAACCATACGTGGGCAGCAAGAAAATTCTGGGAGTGCAAGATTTTTTGAAGGTCAAAAATGGCCTTAAAAATGGTATTATGGCGATAAAAACACCATTTTTCGACGTTTATTATCAAGCACTATCCATTGGCATCAAAAAATTGCGGAAAAAACGAAAAAAACTTCCAAAAATTGAATTCTGGGGGATATTTTGATTTCTGGGGGGTATTTTGGATTCTGGGGGTGCATACCCCCCTCCCCCAAAACCCCCACGCCCAGGTGTGCATACAACCATTTAAGACCATTTTTGACCTCTGAAAAATCTTCCAACCCCAGAATTTTGGTGCTGCCCAACTAAGTCTAGAACCGTGAAAACCCCAATGTGACCACCGTTTATAGTAGATTTTTTCCAAAATGCCTTTCTTGGCTTTAAAAACAATGATACGAGTCAAAAACTTAATTTCAACGCTCTTTCTTTTTGGAGGATATAATCAAGAAAAATTTAAATTTTAACAAAATTGTCAAGAATTGCTCTTTGGCGCCAAGCATCGAAACTAAAAGATTTTCAAAACGCTCCAAACAATGTTTTCTATGATTTCTTCCGGAAAATCAAAAATTCTACTGGATTGGGATTTGAATCCTTTCGCGGAGGTGAACATTTTGCGGGCGGAGGTGAAACCAGACATACACAGCATTGGAATTCTGGGGAGGTGTACAAAAATTTTTCCTAAAGTGTCTTTTTAAGCTCAAAAACGGTGGATTGGATACGCGTCAAAAATATCATTTTTCGGTATTTCTGACGGTACTCTATGTAGTGAGTAAAAATAATTTTAAAAACCCGAAACTATATTAAAAAACTTGTATAAATAGAACAAAAATCGAGACTTCAAGGGGGAAGGTGAAAAAATTTCTGCAGGGAGTGGCTAAGAATCTTTGGGGGGTCCGAAGGCCCCTAAAGTCTCATCAAGATCATGTAGGGACGTGGATCAATAGAAACTTCCAATCCCCTCTCCCCTACCAGATCACGTATGGTCATTATTGCCCATTTATTCAATTCCCTAATAAAAAATACCTACTACTGTGCATAAGATACCTACTACGTGACTTCGAGCTTTTCGTAGGAAGCTAATTCAAGCGACCCAATTTTCACTCACTTTCGATAAAGTGTCGGCTCACTTAGGTGCAGCTTAATGTTATTTATGCTTAAATTGAGTTGCGTTCCTGCGCAATTTCGATATTCTAACGAGAACTATTGATAATAATGAATGGCGGTAAATTGTTGTCATTAATTTCTTCGACTAATAAATTTGCGCTTGCTGTGTGGGCGGCTAGATTTATATGATTTTTCGTTGCTCAGATCCGCTAAACGTTCCAATAAGGCGTCATTTCATTTACGTGAGAAGCATAGATTTTCGCCTTAATAATTTAGCTAGTAAGATTTAGATTATAACCGCAGAATCATAAATTATCGAGCCGGATTATAAAATTCAAACTTTCGTACGTATTAGCGTGATTAGTGTCACTTTTTGTCGTAAATGTCTGATATTTGATTAAGCCTTGAGTAAAAACATTCCCGACGGCTAAAAATCCTTAAGTACGTAATTTATAAACTATTTATGATTCTTTCACTTTTACGTACATTACGAGTATAATACGTTTTTTCTATTCCAGCTTATATTAATCATTTAGCTGCGCTCTTTTTCCTCGAATACCAATTTGTTTCGAAATTTCTCTTATTAAAAGTCAAATTCCCGGTTATATCCCGAGGGACAGTTTTCTGCATTGTTGTGTTTATGATTCTTTCACTTGTACGTACATTACGAGTATAATACGTCTTTTCTATTCCGGCGGTTATTTAGATCATTTCTTCATTATTTTTCAAATATCACTCATTTGATTTATTTCCAATTTATTTATTTTGTAATGTTTGATGGATAAAATTGTAAGGAAAGTGTTCAAATACCTGGCTTAAGGTTTTCTGCTAAAAATATTTATTTTTTACGTCTAAGCGCGTTTTATTACCGGTTTTTTGCGACACAATGCCAAAAAATCAACTGCACCTTGCTTACCGTTAAGCTTATGTCAATGCAAAGCAGCTGGCTTTTTAATTTTATCACATCAACATAATTTAGGCGAAAGTTTTTCTTCAATGTTCACGTAAATATGCGAACCAAGAGCTGGGTGGAACGTGCATATTATGATGCAAATCTAATTCTCGACGATTCGATTATTCTCTCAGAAGACACACATATTACTCGGATCTATACTCAAATGAGGCATTTCTGTTAGATTATTTTTCTCTTTTAACAAGGCTCACGAAAAACCTCCTAATTATTATCCAGGAGCGTGCGGTGAGCAAGCTAACCAGGGGACCCGCCATAGTTTCACCTACTCGAAGATCGCATTGGCCCACGAGTGTGCGTGCATGCTATTCCTGTATTATCTTTCGAATACCTGATTAGTATTGATCATTTGACATTTTTGTGTCGAAATGCAAATTATGGTTGGATGTCATGAAGTAAAATCTAATATGCAAATTTGCGCATGAAACTATAAAGTATAATTAGATTTATAATACGTCTATGATGAAATATTTTCCTTTGCATCGTCGCATGACAAATAAAGTCACTTTGCAGCAAAATTTTACGCTTTCTTCATTTAATTCTAAAATGCGTGCCGTTGTTGGGGAATGTCATAGGATTCAACTATGTTAAACTTATAATTCCTCTTATTGGTTTGAACCAGCATAAGTGATTGTTTCTCGTTTAAGAGATACGTAATGTGATCTGTCAACCAAACGAACTTTATTTTCTTTCATATCAGTGTCGATGAGGTTCGTCACCAAATAATAAAAACCCGACCTTTATACCGGCTGACCCTCCTGCCAGCCGTGCTGCGTCGTGCGCATAGATGCACAGCATGGCCGTTTTCAGGTCAGCCGATCTGTGGGGGAAGCCAGCTAGTCACCTTTTCTAGGCAAATGACCACAACAAATGTTTGATTGCCGGAATAGCGTGAAGACTATTTTAATGCGCTAGTTTTTGATTCAATCGCAAGCATTTATGTGAAAATTGTCAATTTTTGTACATTTTTAGCGTTTAAGCGACCACTGCACGACGACGCATCCAAGGTCAGGCCGGTCAGGACGCTGATTGGGGTAGAGCGAAGGCATTTATGGGTCGCGTTTTTGCCTTATTTCCCCAGAAAATGTCCAATTTTTCCATCTTGGCGTCTTATAAGCCTCCCGAAACCCCCGCGTATATCTTGTCTTGCCATTTATTCGTTATCATAACTAGAACGCCATTTTTTCGAATAACCGACCAATCTGCATTCAGTTTTTTTCGTCAGGTGATTATCTCCGAATTTAAATTTCGCCTAATCGTATCCAAAAACACCCTGCGTATCATAAATTCGTCGAAAGAAAGCGTGCAACCATTTTCGGCTAATTAGCGCGCGATGCAGTCGAACGAATGCGGCCGAAGGAGCAGCGTCCGAAAAAAATGGCAAAATACGCTGACGACGTTC
This sequence comes from Mermis nigrescens, assembly GCA_036768485.1. Classification (NCBI taxonomy): domain Eukaryota; kingdom Metazoa; phylum Nematoda; class Enoplea; order Mermithida; family Mermithidae; genus Mermis; species Mermis nigrescens. The sequence continues at coordinate 760,976 of JAVLUZ010000658.1, forward strand.
AAGAAGAAGCGTTCCTTTCTGCTGCGACAAAAAGACGTTGACGTTAGGGAATTGCAAGCGGCCGACTGCGAAATCGACGACGACGTCCACGTTAAAAAACACGCTTTCGTTCACACGTTCGACGATTGGTACTCTTGTAACGTTTGCTCGAAGAACGTCAATCAGTCCGGTGAGCGAAATTCCCGAAAATTTTCTTGAAATTTCATCGATGCTGTTACGTATTTTTACACGTGGGTATAAGGGGGATGGGGTTTTGGACCACAAATGGGCGCGGGAGGAGATGGGTCTGTGGGATCTTGACCCCCTCCCCGAGCCGAGAATCCGGCGGACCCCCTAAAGTCGATAGACCCCCAGAATTGAATTTTCGGTGCTAATTTTTAGCGATTTGGCCATATCGGACCCTCTGGACCCACCCCTTTCCACCGAGAATTTGGAGACCTCACCTGAACAATAGCTCATCCCGGCCCGTCCATGGAAAGAGCTGAGATGAAAGGTGGACGGGCTGAAGAGTCCATTTGGATAGGCTGATTTTGAAAAAATGTGAGAAGACATTAGATAATCAAACAAAATTGCCTTTTTTAACCCATTTTTAACCCAAATAGAGACAAACCAGAAAGCTCATAGTTGGACTGGCTGGAGCTCTGGTTATCGCTTGCTGGAGACTCCAAAAATTGATAGACCCTCAGAATTGAAGCTTTGATGCTATTTTTGGTGATTTTGCCCCGACGGACTCCCTCCAGAATTTAGTTGCTGCCCATGCATTGCTTCTTATGCACGTTTTATTTAATTTTCTCTAGAAGTCCAAAATAGCTCTTGCAGCCTTTATTTTTGTTCACTTTCAAGCGTTCATTTATTTCCGTTCCTTCAGTTGTCGTTTTTGATTTTTCTTCAATATTTTTAGATTTTCTTTTCGTTCTCCTTAATTTTCCTAATTTTGAAATGTATTTTTGAAGGATCGTCTTCAATTTGTGTTTGATTTTTTGCTTTAGTTTCTTGACTTTTTTAATTTTTCGCCGCGTAAACGGATGGAGACGAATCACTAAGAAAATTTTTAGAGCGTACAAAAGAATTTAGAATCAATCAATTAATTAATAATTTTTTCAAATGGCTTCTTACATTGAAATAATATGTTTATAAGATTGATTCGAGCTGCATGAAAATTGATGGGTCTCCTGCACTCGCTTTAATTAACTTCATATGAAACTTACTATTTGTGGGTCATTAACTGATGAGCTAGGGAATTAAGAATTGACGTCATTTGTGGCTTCTTGTCGTTCAATTGCCGCCTTTATTTATGTTAACATAAGCAACGGAGCAGATAATTAGATGCTATGGCTTAATTTTAATCTGCTTCCGATGCTATTCTTCCGAAAAAAGTGACCATTAAGATCAAAAATCAAATCTGACGTTTATAAAAATAGCCATAGGCTTATTTCTGCTTATCTGCTGACATAGTCAATCCGCTCGTCTGTTTTTTAAATACGATTTGCTTCCATAATTATCCGCGTCTTGCTTTTTTAATTGTATTCCTTATTTTTTTCTTGCCTAAACTCATTTTTTCTCGCCTTGCGGATCAATAGAATTAAGCAAGATGACTTCTTTCGATTTCACTCGTGCCTTAGACTCAAAAGAGACCCAATGCATACGAATTAGGCGTCGCAGGATCGGTTGAAAATAAAAAATGAATTTCCCGTTAGATTCAAAAGGATTTTTGAATGCTTCAGGTTACAAAACTAGGACTAAATCATGCACTGCGTCAATTGCTTGATTAAAAAGTCGTTAGTCAATGAGTTGAAACTTCTTAGGTAAAAGCAAAAATCTTCTGGCAAGTCCCAAGCATATGCTCAAACATTCATTTTCATAAATGCTTCCTAATAAGGACACATTAACTTCGTTAAAACGATGAATTCAATGTAGCAGTAAATATGTAAAGTACCTACTGTGCTATCAGTATATATTAAGTAAAATCACTTTTAGCCTTCTGTATTTGATCCATTTTTGTTCATTTCGGCGATTGTAAAATTAAACAAAGATTGGAGTGATCACACGGGCAATTACTTTTTATAGCTGTACATCTCATTCAAATGAGTCTATATTTCGATAAAGTCTTTGAGTTCATATTTCTTTTTTGTCTTCAATATCATTTCATTGAGCTCATTGCGTTTTTGTCCCATCAATACCAAAAACTAAGTCAAAAAAGCCGACGCCTGCATTAAGTATCATTAAAAGAGATTTTTTTAATTTATCTTATCCGTTCTACACGTTTATAGGTTATGAATACGATGGCCTGATTTGCCAAAGATGCGGCATAGCCGTTCATATTAATTGCAAGAGTAGCGATGATTTGGAATACTGCTCCGTAAGACATTCTGCGCTATTTAGTAATATTCGTATAAAATATCACAACAGGAATCCTAAATATCTTGCCAGAATCCTAAAGACTTCCAAAAATAAATTTTAAAAATTTTCTTCGTTTTTCGCGATTTCTCGATGCAAATGGATAGAGCTCGGTAAGAAACGTCAAAAATTGTGTCTTTCGTCTCTACCCTCAATTTTTCGGCACTTTTTCATATTTGAAAATTTTCAGACCTAAGGTACTGCTCATTTATGTTTGTTTGGGAGATATTCTTGGAATGCAGTACACGCACCTTTTGTAGAACGAGTTACTTAAAAATCACTTAACTTGCGGTCCAGATAATTCAGTTAAAAGAATGGAAACAAATCTCTAAATTTTGGATTGTTTGAAACAAACGAACGCTTGAAATTAATCTTTGAAAGACAAAATTATAAAAAAGCGCATTTAGAACAGAAGCACATCGATCTATACTCTTTCACGTTTCTAACGAAATTCGGCGTTTAAAAATGTTACGATTTTGTCACAAATGCTGGTTTCCGCTAAAAAGAGCTGAAACATTTTAACCTTAAACTAAAACAGTCGATAAAAATTACATCACGATGTTTCAAGCGAAACGTTGTTTATTATCAGGATACTTGAAATCTTATGACTGATCCGCGAAATTGTCTTGAGTCAGCAAACGTCGCGTAGATGAGATAATCATCGTACGAGTTTTTAGGAGAGAATAGGGGCTCGTTGACCCTCTGAATAGTTGTTGACTCCTCGAAATTCTGCAGACCCCTTAACTTTCGATTTCCCACACAAAATATTAGAAAATAATTATTTTTTGGGCGCTTTCTTAGCTCAAAAAAGACTGTTTTTGGCGCTTCGCGTCATGCAGCCATTTGTAGACCAATTTTAGTTTACTTTCATTGTTTTGAAAAGTTTTTATTTTCTTACTTTTAGAAAGAAAGAGCGTAACCCCTTATTTTTGAGCACAAAAATCAATTTCAAAAAATTTATATGCTGTATATATGTGTAGAGCGAGACCCTCGCCCTTTTATGTATCTCTGTATTAGACAAAGGAAAAACGGAAAGGAATTTGCCGCGGCATATTGTAGATTAGCAGGGACTTTCGCGTCATTTTACAAATCCGTGCGAGACCTATTAGACGCAGAACCGAAATTCGTAAATACTCTGATCGGCTCTTGTATCTGAATCGCGAAAAAAGCTGTATCTAATTATCACACATCTTAACGGCTCCTCGCTTTTATCCGCTTTTTTTGAGATCTGAGAAATCGGCTTAACCTAATTTTGAGTGCAAAAAGGACAAAATTTCTTAATGACGTCAGGAGGACCCGTTTGTTCCTATTTTTAAGAAACCCGAGGCTTTTGACCCAAAAAACGGTTAAAATAATTGACCACTTTGGGGAATTTATTGCATTATATATAGCTGCTAAGGTTCATTTAAATGAGCGAAAAAAACAGCTGCCAGTAATTTTTTTGACACGAAGTATCACGATTTGAAGTGCCGATGCAGTAATTGTTTTCGAGATTTGACGCAAGGAGGCGAATAAAGCGACAATTGCGTACGATCAATCTATTCTTTGGAAAAAACGTTAGTTCATCAGGAGCTACGTGATTTTGAGAGCGCAATTTTTTGACCTTATTTTCGCATAAATTCGTCCTAGTTAAGTTGTTCGACTTGACATTTTAGCTTTAACTTAAGAGCGGGCCTAATTTTCCCCAAAAAAACTGGTCTCGAAAAACGTGTAATTTTTTGCACCAAAATCATCTACACGGGCTTTTTTAACCCGCTCAACGTCTGGACTAGGCGAAATATTTCGACTCGGTTCCATTCAAGTTCTTGTCTCTGTAAAACAAACTTGCTGCGCTCGTCAGTCATTCTAATTAGTTTTTAATCCGGAGCTAAATTGATGATACGAGGTGCCGAATTTATTATGCATTAAATTGCTACAATAAAAGGTTGTTTTTTCTAAATAAATCGGATTTTTTTATTCTTGCTGAGTTTTGTCTATCGCTAAGCCAAAAGATTAGCTAATACGTTGCTCGACTTTTGTATTATTATAGGATCGCATGCATGATGCAGAACAATAAAATGAATCGCTTAAGCGAGCCAAGCTAATTTTTCGAGCATTTTCACGTCACGAAAGCAAGGGGCGTAGGTTTGCTTTGGAAGATTAAATACCAGTCGTTTCGTTATATTCATAAATTATAAAACGGTCATTGGAGTTAATAGATTAGGTACGTTCAAAACGCCATTGTTAGATCCAGGTAAAAAATTTTGCATCCAAAACTATGGACGGCGTGTAATATTGCAAATTATGCTCGTCGGATTTCGGGTACCCTTTTGCATAGAGGAAAATTTAAAATATTTTCATTTTTTCATTATGTTCTCAGAATTTTCTCTAATTTTTCGGTTCATTAGTGGAAAAAGCACAGCCGCTTTTTATCAAAATTTTTCCGTCGTTCTTCGATGGAAAAATCATCGGAATTTTTACGCATATCGATTGAGTCTATCTGTTGTATTTCAGCTGTATTATTTTCCATCTGTAGAAAGCTAGGCGACAACCACCAAAAGAAATTTTGATTCACACGATAAGCATGTCGTCTAACGAGAACGACAGCCTCGAAAATTCGGGCGATGGCCGTTGTATTGACCCGATTTATTTAGCGTTGAAGAAGGCGAATGAAATGGCGACAAACAGGCGACAGGTAGAGGTAAATATATATTGGCTAAACTAAAATTCTGGGGTATGGGGTGGGTTCATAAATTTTATAAGGTCAAAAAAGGCCGAAAAAATAAATGATTGGTACAAAAAGCCATTTTTCGACGTTTCTCATGTCTTATCTATCGGAACACAAAAAATCACTAAAAAACGGAAAACTTTTTTTGGAAAATTTAATTTCATTCTGGATTAAGTGTTATCCAGACTCATCACCATATATGGGCAGCAAAAAAATTCTGGAGGTCCGATGCGGCCAAATCGCCAAAAATAGCACCGAAAATTCAATTTTGGGGATCGATTTTTGGGGGTCTCAGGTTCTGGGAGTACAGACAGACCCCTAGACCCTCCACACCCAACATTGCTCATCGGGCCCATGTGGGCAGATTAGTGCTAACGTAGAAAGCTGCTAAATAACAGAACAAACATTAGAATGGGTAAATTTCCCACCTCACTTGGGCATGGGGCTTTGAACTTACTCAGAATTCAAATGCCTTCCGCAGACCCTCAAGATAAAATTTTTAAACGTTTTTTAGTTGTTTTTTTATACCGGTGGTTAGAAATCGATGAGAAATGTCTAGAAACGGCTTTCTTTGCCCAACTATTAACCTTTGAAGCGCTTGTTTGAAATAGTTTGACCCCCCATATATGTACCTCCAGAATGCGGGTTGTGCCCATGTATGCTTCTCACTTACACAAGCTGCCGAAAATTAAGATATTTAGGCAATATAGCCATAAGTGGGCAATGCTGCGCCACCCGCGCCACCGGGTGGCGCCAGAAGGCACTTCGGTATCTTCAGATCCCCAGCTGGGTGGCGCCAGAAAAAACAGTCTTTGATTGGGGGGGGTAGAAGTTTTTGACCCAAAAATAAAAAAGTGAGAAAATGAAATAACCAACCAACTAGCCAACCAACCAACCAACTAACCGGCCAACAACCAGCCAACTAGCCAACCAAACAACCAACCAACTGGCCAAACAACCAACTTACTAGCCAACCAACCAACCAACAAACCGGCCAACTAATCAACCAAACAACCAACCAACCAACCAACCAACCAACCATCTACCCAACCAAACAACTAACTAACTGGCCAAACAACTAACCAACCAACTAGCCAATCGCTCAATTAACCAACCAACTTCAACAAAAGGGTCCCCGGTACCTGCAGAACCAAAATCCATTGCCCATGTATGAATATAGTCGGCCATTCGTGTTAGGCTGGCTTTTTTTGACAAAGTTACTTTTTTATTTTTATGCCATGGTTCTCGAGTTAATTGATTTTTTAATCGCCCCTCATAAAAGTGCCGGCCAATACATTACTTTTATGGGTCCTTAATTAAGCTGGGTGAACTGTTGGTTGATTTCAGATAAATGTTGGCGAAACTGTCCTTCTTAATTAAAAAAATATTTTCCTCGCATATCTCAGCAACATATTGCAAAATTTTAATTAACTGTATCAAATCACTACCGCTGTGTCGATATTCATATGGCGTGGATGCACTTGATGTCATTGCTATAAGTACGCTAATTTTTTGATAATATACGAATATTAAGTCAAAGTTCACTTCGTCCAATATGTATCAATAATTCTAGGAATTATTCTATGCACAAGAGAAATAAGTATCAATAAACAATGTTTTTCATACTGTTTATTGCTTCGGGATCAAATGACATAATTTACACTTTTATGAGCGTATCTTAAAAGCTGGGCCTGCGCAACGATTAGCTGAACTTACAGATTCAGGATTGATAAAACGATTTTAAAAGTATCGCACATATTGGTAAAGTTTAACAACGCGTTATCCGATAATAATATCTGACAGTTCTGCTGCATCTGTACTATATTGCAGTAAATATGGTGAGTGCGTTTGAACGTCAGGCACTTAGCTGACCTTTGAATTCGGTTAAGGACGAAAATTCTTAAGTCATATATCTCGACAACTATTAAATGAGATAGGCAAAAATAATAGTATTTTTCAGCGTTAAAAATCGTTTTATTTCAGTCTCAGACAAGAAATATGTCTTCTAAAATAGCCACACAAATAATTTTTCAGTATTTCATTCAAGCTCGACTCTGCCGAAAAATTTTTTCGTTTCGTACTCGATTCGCTTTTCAAAAAAATCAATACATAAGATAAATAATCTCGCGTGAAGCGCCAGTAAATATTGAGTTTCCATTCTTCATGCAAGCCTTATTCAAATTTCGGCTGTTTGGAAGACGAGAAATGTACAAACTTGGTTTTATTAGCTCAAAAGTGTGCTAGAATATATTGCGGTTGTCCTTTCGATGTGCTTCGAGAATTTTCAATTTTTTTCTCCAATGTATCCTTGTAGAAATACTCTTACTCCCTAAATTCTTGGGGACTAGTCCCTCCAGTTCCTTCTCAACTATTACATATGTGTCTATGAACATCAGTCGGCCACTCTGTTCCAATGCATTAATAACTCAAAGATAGGTAACTGTGTATTGCTAATATCTGCTTGCCATTACATAGTACTCCGAACATTTCAAATATTTTTTAAAAATTTATTTCCGTTCATTTCTTACTCATTTATTCCTTTTATTCTTATTCGAATATATGTTTGTTCACTAATTTATTATTTCGCTTTATCTGCTTTCCGTCTTAGATTTCTAATGTAATTTAGTAAGTAAATTAGGTTGATTCAATGAGCCTTTTGTGAGCAGAGCGGGTCGCTTTCTAGCAAAAATAATTCGTATTCGACCAGCCCAGCAGCCATTACTCCGCCGCCCAGCATATTATCCGATCATTTGGATTCGACTATTCGCCTCGGAGCCTCATTTTTATTATGCGCTGGCTCAAATAAAAACAACGGTATTCATATTTAATATTAATTTTTCAGGTATTTTTGTACTAATTTTTTTGGATCGTATCAAAATATTTTTTTAATTGAATTCAATAGGTTCTTAACATAAATGCAAACGTACGATTGATTGGGTTCTGGCCAAAAATTCAAAGTTTCTATTAGTCAAGAGGTCTAAACTTTGAATTTTTTCGGGCCGGAATGACATCAAGAACTAATATAAATGCTGAAATAACGCTAAAACTATGTTAATGTAAAGTTTCGGGTCAATTTCAAGCACTTTCGAAGAGAATTTTGCATTTCCGCTTGGTTTGTAGCCTTCATTTAACCTCATTTTTCTCAGAAAATTTTTATTTTTTCATTCTGGGGTTAGATGGACCCCGAGAACTGTCTGAACCCCGAGAATCTGAAAGACCCTCAAAAAGTCGAAGCTCCTAGAATTGAATTTCTGCTGCTATTTTCTGCGATTTCGCTCTATCTGACCCCCAGAATTTGGTTGCTGGCATGTATGGTCTAGACACTTTAAATCCCCAACGTGCATTTCTGGTCCTGTCCTTTAGTTCTTCCTCCTTTTTCACTTTAGTGAGATCTACGCCGAATTTGGCCGAACAGCGAGATTCGCCTATTCAGAGGACACCGTCTCGAACTGTTCTACAACCAAGTAACCCGTTTTAGTTTCAAATGTTTTCTAAATTGCAACCAAACATGTGTAGCATGGGATTCTGGGGGTGCTCCTCAAAAATTTTATTAGCTTGGGTTTTTAAACTTCAAAATGCTTTATAAACTTCAGAGATAGCTTTTTTACCCTTACGACGTTGCTTTTTTCTAAAATGCATAAACATAAAAAATTATAGAAAGAACACAAGTTAAAATAAGCGACGTGTCTACGTTCCAAAAATAGACTTATTGGTTCGAAGCGTTGAAAAACTGTCACTAACGGGCCGAAAAACCGCAAAAAATGCGTAAATATTATACCTTTAGTTAGTTTAGAAAAATTAAAATTTTTGATTAATCAGGAGAGAAATGGACATTTTACTGGAATTATTGCAGAAATTAGGCAACATGCTATCTCAAAACTCCATTTCTAAGTCGTGCGAAAAAGTAGAGATCAGACAGGCATAGTCCCACCCCACTTCCTCGAATATCCCACCTCTTCGAATGTCCCGCCTCTTCGAACGTCCCACTTCTTCGAATAATGACACAAAATGGGAATAATTATCTCAGAAAATTCCACCTCATCGCATTTCCCATCTCTTTGAACGTCCAACCTATTCGAATGTCCTATCCATTTGAACGTTCCACCCCTCCAAATGTACGAAGTCTAAAAGTTTTCGATATCCTGTTAATTGAATTTCAAAGTATATCTACAATATGTTGTGCATCTGATTGGCTGATTGGATAGACATGAATTTATCGTCAGCAATATCTTGCTTTTCATGATTGAATTGTGGTTCAATGCCTTAGTTTTCATAATTTCTTAGATTTCAAATGTTCTACAATCCAGGAGCCGCATCATGCACAGCCAAACAACCCATTTCATTTTGAGCAGTAATACACATTTTCTTAAATTAAATGGCATTACAACTTCGTTGATTTTCCATATGACAGCAGGATCACAAACCTTATTGTAATATGAGAAAAACTGTGGCTGCATTTGAAACATTAATATCTTCATAACGTACAAATCCTTGCCACAGCAACCAATTTCTACAGAAACATTACTAATATCTCAGTAGAAAATTTACAAGAAAACAAAATCAAGGTCTGATAATGCCTATATAGAACTTAGAATCTTACATCTCAGAAACATAATAAATAGTTATCTTATACTGAAAAATATGATAAAAAACGGAACACGCAAAAGTGGTTGCATGAATCGCTAAGCGATGAATTACGATTTTCGAATAAATGTGACAATCGATGAGATGGGACATTCGAAGAGTTAGGGCATTATGAAGAGGTGGGTGGGACCATACGTGGGCAGCACCAAAATTCTGGGGGGGGTGCAGGATTATTCAAAGGTCAAAAAATGGCCATAAAAATGGCGGTATGGCGAAAAAACACCATTTTTCAACGTTTCTCATCGAGCACTATCCATCGGCATCAAAAAATTGCGAAAAAATTAAAGAAAATTGAATTCAATTGGGGGGAGTATTGTGGTTTCTGGGGGTAGGGAGTTTTGATTTCTCCGTTAGGTGCATACCCCGACCCCCACGCCCAGGTGTGGGTGGGACGGTCGAAGGAATAGGACATTCGAACACGTGGGGCACGATCATCAGACATGCACGTGGGTTGGAACCTGGAATCCATTATTTCTCGGACGATTTGAAATTTACGCTTTTGGTTTTGCTTCCCGCAAATGATTTTGACAAGTATCTCAGTTCATTATTTTTTTGGTCGATTTTGATAGTTTTGTAAAAATGTTTAAGTTTTAAATCCATTCTTAGTCCTAATTTCACATTGCTTCCAGCAAATAATTTTTTCCTTCTTCTGGTATGATGACATGATGAAATCCAGTTATATATGTAATCAAATCCACTGCTGCTTTAAGCTGACAATACAGTAGTTTTATTTGAAACGTTCAACCAAACGAATTTTTTTGCCTTCTAAGTATTTAAGCGAAAGAATGATTTTTTTGTAGAAGAAGCGTCTGTTAGACGCCGAGCACCCAAATTAGATTCGAAGATGAAAAGTCTTTCGTTAGACTGTCCCGAAAGTTCGATGAATATTAGGACTAAACACGGTAAGACAAAATTAGGCCTTATTTTATATATTTATAGTTGATAGAAAGTTTATCAAATTTTCAGGCCCTGGATTCGCAACAATGACGAATAAACACGCAGTTCGAGTGCCCACGTTAACGGATTCAAATTCTGACAACGATATGGCGCATCATTTTCTTGGATCATTTCTTTGCAGTTTCCAAGTAGGTATTAACCACAGGTGGGCGGCACTAAAGCTCGGGGGGTGCAAGATTTTCTCAAAGGTTAAAAAATGGCCTTAAAAATGGTGGTATGGCGGAAAAACACCATTTTTCAATGTTTCTCTCTGAGCACTATCTATTGGCATTAAAAAATTGCGGAAAAAAGAAAAAAAATTTCAAAAATTAAATTCTGGGGGTATTTTGGTTTCTGGAGGGGTATTGTGGTTTCTGGGGGGTGCATACCCCAAACCACCCACGCCCGAATTTCGTTTTGTTGATTATCCTTCTTTGATTTTTTTCACCAATTTCTGCTGACAGAGGACTTGCAATTTTAAATGATCTGTGCTTTAGAGATGCGAAGCAATAAATGTCTTACCTAATCCGCTATACGCAGTAACGCACGATTACTACGCGAAATTCAGCCAAGAAATTAATCTCAGGTACTTACTTAAAATTGCTAATTTTGTTAGGTAAGGTTGTTTCTGTTTATTATTTATTATTCTTACTTATGTTAATTAATATGGCTATTATTCTACGCATAAAAAAATTATTATTCATATCGTGGCTACTTATTTCTCTAAACGTATCTCGCTCTAAATTCAAGATTTTCCTGTAGTAAATTCTTCTCTTCATATTTTAGTTGTAACTGAATATTTATTTCGTTTGATAGACGGTCTTTATATAAAATTTGAACTCACTTGCTTTTATGCGCGTAATCATCGTGTTTTTTCTGCAGATCAGTAGAAGCCTTAAAATGGTAATAAACCAACATTTCGTAAATTCTGTAATAAATAAATTATTGATTTCGCTTGATAATGATAAACTTTACACTAAGATAAATTGCTTGAAAAACGCTTTTGCTTCTAAAGATGCTTTGACCTTATTTGTCACCCATTGATTAATTGCACTTAAAAACTTTAACCTAGAATTATAAATCAGTTAAAGACTGGTGAATGAGAAGTTGGGCGCGAATTTACTTGCACGGCATGGTCGCGATCTGGGGAAGGAGGAGTCAGACAGACCGTTCTTTAGCTAGAATGCACCTAGGAATTGTTGTGAACGTTAAAGTAGCATAAAAATGCCTTAATCTGCGCATTATCTCCTCAATTTCAAAGTAATTTTGCAAGAAAGTTGTAAATTTGTTACGTGTTCGACCCCAATTTTGCTAATTTTGTCCAAAAAATTTCCATTTTTCCATTCTGGAAGGCGCAGCGCAGCCCCTTCATGCCCCAATATGCAGTATGGTTACTAAACCCTGACCAGTAATCCGATAGTTATCAGAAAATCAAATGGAATTCGATTAAAATACAAAATACGGAATAAAATGATTTTTAAATTTTTTACTCTATCAAAAGGTATAGTAAAAATCTTGTATAATCGTCTTCCTTATCAACGCAGATTTATACACTTTTTTCTCGTCATAGGCATTTCATCTTTTTCAAATATTTTATCTATGGTTTTATTTTGAAGTAAAATTTTTCAACTTATAATAGATCAGTTTGTGATTTAAGCAGTCAGAAGAAGTTCCCTTAATAATAGAGTCATGTTTTATTTCCAATGTGATAAACAAATATGTTTGTACGTGTGTATATATATAACAAATCGAAATAAAAAGATCCGTTTTAGAGTTGGAGAACTGGTGCTCATTTTAGAAAACAAGGACCAGGACTGGTGGAAAGTAAAAATATTCAATTTTTTTTGCCTTAAAGTTGAAAGGAATTACGTATTTCCAATGCAAATTAGGGCCGAAATACGAGTGGAAAAGTGGGCATTTTTCCTTCTACTTGCGTATCCCACGTTCACACGAATGAAAGAATTATGCAAGTACTGCAGAACGTGCACCTGATGGACGGCAACAAAAATTTGCGTCTTTACAGAGATCAGGTACAAAGAATGATTTTTTTAAAAATCTTTTTGTGGATTTTATTAATCTGAGGGAATCATTTGTAGGTAGTATTCGCATTAGCCGATAAACTAGAATACGACAACTTTACAACGATAAGAACCGAGCATGGCCATCGTATTAATTGTCCAACGAATTATCTTCATAGCCTTGAATAGATGCCACTTGATAGCTATTGTTAATTAATCATTGCGGGAATAAGGATATCAATCGTTTATTATTGTCCTGTCTTCTTACATTTTAAAACTTGAATTTCTCCCCAAGATTTTTAAATCATAAAAAACTGGCGCTACTTTGGGACTTTCGCCTTACCTCATCACCGCTGCGCACATACAACGGTTCGAAATTCCTGGTGAGGGCGTTGGTTATTTTTAGAGGGGGTTGAACGAACGAAGATTTTTGGCTAACGATGGCAAAAAGCCACATGAAAAATGGCCAAAAAACGCGAGTTTTAGCCGAAAATGAGAGTCAAGCATTCTCTGACTTCGGGGTGGGGTTGACTAACGGTAAGTACGTGGGATCCCTATGCTCTGTCACATGAATGACTGCATGGCACCGCTGGTCCGATTATTAGTGGTGAAATTCAACAAAAGATAATTTCAATGCATTTATCATTCAGTAATTTTCTTTCGTGTTCAAATAATATTTGATTTCGCTCCTAAGAGAAAAAGATCTCAATGGGGCACGTGGTTTTGCCTGGCTCACTCCTGAATTGCATAGTATTCTATTCTATTGCATTAAGAATTGTTCTCGAATCTACACATTATTTTTGAAAGTACGCAGTTGCCGTAAACGGGCACCGGCCAAATTCTAGGGGTTCAATGGAACAAGATCGCCAGATTTAGCACCGAAAAATTCAAATCTGGGGCTATCGAATTGTGGGATTCGCCAGATTCTCGGTTGAGGGAAGGGGGTTCGAACTCCGGACCATACATGGGCAGCGACCGAATTCTGGGGGAGGCATTAGGGCGAAATTGCTAAAAAAGCACCAAAAAATTCAATTCAGGGGAATATCCATTTTGGAAGAGGGGTCCGCCGGATTCTCGGGGGTCTAGACTCACCACCACGTATATGTATGCTCTGAACTACTTCCACGCGCATGTGTGAGTATGTCACATTATCGAAAAACTGATTCTGATAATTTCTGATAAAACTCGATGTTTTTTATGTCGAAAATTTTTTTCTTAGCTTTTTTTGTAGGTCAGAAATGAAAAATACAAGTTCTTCAAGAAAAACAAAGCTGGCATCTTAACGGTTCATAAACCTAGATTTTTATCCGTTATGGACAAAGATACCATTTCATTTTATGATGCGATTGTTGTGCTCCAGTATTTGCAAAGGCATTTAAAAATTTATCTGAGGAATGCGCATTCTATGGGCGGTACGTACCTAATTGAGCGAAAATAGTAATAAATGATCAAAAATATCTCATTTTCATGCATGGTTATTCAGGCTAAAAAGTGTCATCTGTTTTATTCTGTAAATAATTTAGCAATAAAAATACATTTGTTTCAGCATCATTTATTTTTGCATATTAGTTTGAATAAAATCGTGATTCGTGCAAATTTCTGGTTATTGACTGTTTAACCATACGTGCGCAGCTAGAAAATTTTGGGGGAGGTGTGCAAGACTTTTCATAAATAAAAAAATGGCCTTAAAAATGGTGGTATGGCGAAAAAAACACCATTTTTCGACGTTTCTCATCGAGCACTATCCATTGGCATCAAAATATTGCGATAAAACAAAAAAATTGGGGATATTTTGGTTTCTGGGAGGGAGGGTATTTTGGTTTCTCGGGGGGGGGGAAGTGCATACCCCTCACGCCCAGGTGTGTGCTTAACCACCTATCATTCATGTACATTAACGACAACTCGTCGCGAAAAAAAGTTTTTATTCAAAATCCGGCCTAAAAAACAAAATTGTGCTAAAAATGAGAATCTGCAAGAAAATGATGCCCAGAACAGTAACAAACAACACCAAAAAAGAAGGGAAATGCATATAAATAAAAGCAAACAAATACAACATGGGGTGTGTGGGAAGTGTACATACAACCATACGTGGGCAGCAACAAAATTCTGGGGGTGCATGATTTTTCAAAGGTCAAAAAACGGCCTTAAAAATTGTGGAATGGCGGGAAAAGACACCATTTTTCAACGTTTCTCATCAAGCATTATCCTTTAGCATGAAAAATTGCAAAAAAAACAAAAAAATTTTAAAATTTGAATTCTGGGGGTTATTTTGATTTATGGGGGATATTTTGGTTTCTTGGGGGTTGCATACCCCAAACCCCCACGCCCAGGTGTGCATACAACTGCTACAAGTACACAGCTTGGGGGTTTCGAGAATTAAGACCCCCAAAATTTGAACCCCCATCATTAATAGACCTGCAGAATTAGATTTTTGCATTTTTTCGCGATTCTGCGGCATAATAGACTTCTATAATTCGTTGCTGCCCATGTAAATCATACGCTTAAACCCACAAACACTTAACGAGATAAAATTTGTCTTGGGTTTCTTAGGTCCTTTGTCTATTTGTCTAGACCTCCGTTTACCGTGTCCTAGGACGCCGTCCTAGTCAATCACGTTATTAGCATTTTTACCGATCTTCCTTATCCCTGTGTCTAGAACTTTGTCTAGCCTCGTTTTAGCTCCAGTTATATCGTTTTTAATGGTTTAGCTCTACGAGAAGTTATAGAATAGTAAGTAAGCAAATGAGCATTTTTTGGCCTATTTACAGTGATATCACAAAAACTCAAAATGAGAGAATATGGTTCTAATAAACAATTTAGTTGTTTATTCCTTTTCAGCTTTTCAAATTCATCCCATGGTTGTTGTTTAACATAAGAGAAATCTACTTTTTCTTGTTTTTGCATTGATGTCTACCAGGTGTCTATTCTTATGCATTGTTAAAGTTTTTATAGTCTGTAAATGCAGTAATCGCAATCTGTCAGCTTATTGTCGGGAATAATTCTAAAATTTATGACTGAACTTGTGTGAAATAGACTATAAGTGTAACTCTTTCAAAAATAATTTTCACAAAAAGTACATAACATACATATTTAGAAAGAGCATAAAAGATTGCATAAAATGCAAGTAATAATTGCGAGAATTTGTAAAGAAGGTGTAGCTTAACGTAGACTAGGACGGCATCCTATGATGGTACCCTTTGACTGCAGAAACATTATGATAAACGGAGGGCTAGCAGACTCCTGCTAAAAATTAAACTAATTTGATTGGAAGTTCTTCTAGTTTTCACTATTTTTTATAACGCCGGAAGGGATCTCGACGAAAGACATGAAAATTGAGTATTTTCTTGTCAATTATTCGGGGCATTTTGGAAATACCTCTAAACGACGTAATAAAGAATAGATGGGTTTTTTCAATGATCTTGAACAATGATTCTGTGATTCTTATAATAATTTATTAAGTGAAGAAATAGTAACTTAAACACTTTTTATCTGATTTTTTAGCAAAAGTTCATTAAATCTAGGTATTTTGAATCACTGCCCTGGAGTGATCGCCATGACTGGCCATAAGTATACCTAAACAATATAAGAATGTCAGTCCTGATCAGACATGCACAGGAGGAGGGGTGGTCGGGGGAGACTCCCAGAATGGAAATTTTCTCGGGAAAATGAGGCATAATGAAGGCGAAAAATGAATGAAATTTTAAAATTTTCTTTAAAATTGCTAAAAATTGATCCGAAACTGTAATAATATAGTTTTAACGCTATTTTAGCATTTATACCTATTTTTGAGGTCACTATGGCCAAAAAAGCTCAATTCTTAACTCCCCAGATCGGCCATGCTGTGCATCTATGGTGCTGGAAGTACTATGAAGAATAATAAAAGATGAGGTCTTCAAATCTCTTCGTAATCAACGTAGAATATGATCCCGAACCGATTGAGCGCTAATTCTACTTTTGCAATGTTTTCTGTCCATATTCTGAATACTAAAAATAAAGAGTCCAACTAAGGCGGATTCCACACAGTGATGGTATGAAGGTGATCATAGTTCTTTCACTTCCTTTACACCATCGTTCATAACATGGATGCCGTCCAAAACTTTGTTAGTATGCTCCGGCTTTCTTTTAAAATCTTGTTCGGATTCTACTAAGTTCGCGGGTCGGTCGTCTAATGACTTAGAGCTTTCATACTGTGAAACATCTGCTTTTTCTTCGTCTGCATTTTTCAACATTTTATCAGTTGGCAACCTTTGGTTCTGATCAGTTGATTCTTCATCTGTCGCACTGACTTCCCTGCCTAGAAAAATTTTTAAAATTTAAAATTTCAAATATGCTGACGCTTACAGCTTAGTCGTTTGCAGTTATTTTAACTGTAAAAATTACAAGGTAAAAAAGGTAAATTCTCTAGAAAAAATAACGTTCAAAACGGAGTGTACAATCCGAAAATTTGTACGAAATTGACTAAAAACTATTCTTTTTACAATTAATATGATAGCTACGCTATTTCAGCATTTATTCTGTTTTAGATCATTTTAGGTAACCTATAAATAAATCTCTCCGACTGTTCGACTGAACAGGCAGTATATGTACGCGTGTCAAAGCTACAAATTGATATGTAAAACACAGAAAAGTAGATTTTTTTAGAAAATTAGCAAACAAGTTAATTTTTTCAAGGAATTAACAAAAATTGAGCTTTTCTGGGGGCTAAAATGACCTCAAAAACTGGTAAGAACGCTAGAACCCCAACGTGCATGTCTGTTCGGTGGGATAAACCGCGAAAAGCCAAAATTCCAATTCTGGAGTTCTAAACCCCACCACGCCCATATGTACATTGTACACGTGTCAGATCTTGGCGTAACCTTGCATGTACACACACACATTATCTCCCGATTGTATTTGTACTTACAGGTGTATGTACGCGAATTTTCGTTCGCCAAAAAATTTTTTAATGCACGAAACCTCGAGCTCGAAATTGAGCGCTTTTCGGAAAAATGCAATCAGCTAAAAAAGTCGGTTCTCAGAAAGCTACAATACCTACTACTATTATGTGTGGTACTTAACCGCGTTTGTAATTATATTCATCTAAAAAATTGTTACACTACAGTAACCATACGCGGGTAAAACCTGAAGTCTGGGGGCAGTCTTGCTGGGTTGCACCGAAAATTTCTGAAGGCATAAAAAGAGGCGAAAAATTTGTTAATGCGAAAAATGGCATAGTCCCACTTCCTCTAACTCTAATGTCCCATCTCTCGAATGTCTCAGGTGTTCGCAGTGATTTACTAGGAAAATCAAGTAAGACAGGAAATCCCAACTCTTCGAACGTCCCACTTCTTCGAATAATGACACAAAATGAGATTGTCTTGAAAAATCCCAGTTCATTCCATGTCCCATCTTTTCGAACGTCCAACCTCTTCGAATGTCCCACCCACCTCTTTGAATATACAACCTCTACGAACGTTTTCGATATTCTGTTGATTGAAATTCAAAAATATCTACAATACGTTGCGCATCTGATTGGATAGACATGAATTTGTTGTCAGCAATATCTTGTTTTTCATGATTAAATTGTGATTAATTGGTTTGTCATGCCTTAGTCTTCATAATTTCAGATTTTCAAATATTACACAATTCAAGAGTCGCATCATGCACACCCAAACAACTGATTTCATTTTGAGCAGTAATACACCTTGTCTTAAATAGAACGGCATTATAACTTCGTTAATTTTTCCTGTGAAAGCAAGATCACAAACCTTATTGCAATGTGAGAGGATCTGTGATCGCATTTGAAACATTAATATCTTCATAACGCATATATTTCTGCTACAGCAACAATGTTCTTCAGAAACAAAACTAATTTATCAGCAGAAAATTTACAAAAAAATAAAATCAAAGTCTGCTTATGCCCATCGAACTTTACATCTCAATAACACATAATTGACACAATGAAAAATAAGACAAAAAAGCGGAACATGCAAAAGAGGCAGCATGAATCGCTAAGCGATGAATTAGGATTTTCGAGGAAGTGGGAATCCCGATGGAATGGGACCAACGGTGGGCGGCAGCAGAATTCTGGGGAGGTAGTGCAAGATTTTTAAAGGTCCTTAAAAATGGTGTAATGGCGAAAAAACACCATTTTTCAACGTTTCTCATCGAGCACTATCCATTGGCTTCAAAAAATTGCGAAAAAAAACAAAAATTTCAAAAATTGAAAATTGAATTCTGGGGGGTATTGTGGTTTCAGGAGGGGGGGTATTTTGGTTTCTCGGGGGGGGGCGTGCATACCCCCAAGCCTCACGCCCAGATTTAGATGGGACAAGCGATGAGGTGGGACATTCGAAGAGTTGGGCCGTTCGAAGCAGTAAGACGTTCGGAGAGATGGGAATTTCGAAGAGGTGGGACATACGATGAGATGGGATATTCGAAGAGTTGGGACATTTCAACAGATGGGGCTCAATCGAATAAATAGGTACCATTTCTGATGTTTTTCATAGAGCTCTATACAAAATCTCTAAAAATTTAATTTTGGAGCTTTTGAATTTTGAATGGGGCTATACAGATTCTGGAGGGTCTTTCCACCCAGACACCCAAGCCTATCTGTGACAATAACTCATAAGTTATTAAAAAGTAATTTATCATAGATTATTATTAACAGTCATTTAAACTTGCTCCTCGGCGTGATCACAATCGATGATAAGTAGAATCTGCTTCCAGTACTGCTTGGAAAATGTAGGTATGCAAAATTGGCACGATTAGAAAGAAAACGTGTGGGCTTGAGGTGGGGGGGGGTTTGGGGTTATGCAACCCCCAGAAACCAAAATACCCCTCAGAATTCAATTTTTAAATTCTTTTTGTTTTTTTTTCGCAATTTGTTGATGCCAATGGATAGTGCTCGATGAGAAACGTCGAAAAATTTTTTCCCGCCATACCATTTTTAAGGCCATTTTTGACCTTTGAAAAAATCTTGCACACAACCCCCAGAGCTTTGGTGCCGCCCATCTATGGGTGCAACCCACAGAATCGAATCCCTCACAGATTACGGTAGACTCCAGAATTTTTGTGCTTTTTAATTGTTGCCCACGTATACTGGAAGTTTTCTTAGATACCACGTATGGGTGGTAGTCATAATTTATTTATTCGAGCATCGAATCGAAAAATATCACAGTTCATCGCTATGCCATTCAAAATCGGCGAAAAATTCCCGCAAAACATCTTGGAAACGAGAAAACTCAACGAAAAGCACGAAAATCAAACAAACAATAAACAATAGCCATAAAGAAAAATGCGACCTAATGAAGCTGATCAATAAAAAGCAAATCAATAAGCCGGCGTACGACGTATAACGCAAAATCTGAGCTGCATTTAATCCAAATAGCAAGGCACGAACAGGCGCGGCTTAAATGAAGCAGAGAAGTAAAAATAAAATAAATTTAAGGATAGAGCAGAAAAGTAAAAATAAGATAAATTTAGGGAAGACATGCCACATATAAATGACGTAAAAACGAAGTAATGGGGAACAGAATAAAACAATCTAACAAATGCAATAAAAAGAAATATTCCTGCCACACGAAGAAATGATAGGAAGTAGTCATAAATACGACAAAAGAAAGAAAAAAGAGGAAGAACATAAAAAAATTAAAAATAGCTGAATAAATAAAAATAAAATAAGCCAAATGAAGTTAGTTCTAAGCTAGAACAAGTCGGCGGATGCACAATCACCGCATAGTACAGAACAGCCGCATTAGAATGCACAACCGCTGCATAATTAACTACCGACGCATACGCAGCTCACAACCGCCACACTAGTACAGAACCATAGCCGCATAGTTCATAAATCGCTAAACGCGTTGAATGCATACATTTTCTTATGGAGGGGGTTTGAGTCTTTGACCCCCCAAAATGGCTGCTGGCCAGTGACCAGTGACCACCCCCCAAAATATGGCCGCAACCCCCAATTGTCGATTCTTTGTAAAATTATATAAGGTGTGCCTATTTATAGTTTCGCACAAATTTTGGCATAAATTTTAAAAACTACGTCCGACAATAAGCTGACAGATTGCAATTATAGCATTGATTTGATATATAATTATCGTAATCTGTCGGTTTATTGTCGGACATAGTTTTTAAAATTTATGCCCAAACTTATGTGAAACAGAGTATAGTTCATTTTTGGCTCAAACGTGTCAAATTTTCGGCGCTTGAATGTACACTACTGACCGACAAAGGCCCTAAATGAACTGGATTATCGCTAATAGCTAAAATGTTTTGGGTTCGCAGATATGGTCTGTTTGCCAGTCGGCCATTTATTATTCCAAAAAACGATGTTTGTTACATTCTGTTCAATTAAACGAGAACCGTGCATAAGTTATATGTTTCGCATGTACATCCGCCTGATCTGAGACACATTTCTTGTGTAATAGCGATTGCGGCGGTTGTAGACATATCTGGGCGTGGGGGGTTTGGGGGTATGCACCCCCAGAAACCAAAATACCCCCTTAGAATTAATTGAATTTTTTGTTTTTTCGCAATTTTTTGATGCCAATGGACAGTGCTCGATGAGAAACGTTGAAAAATGGTGTTTTTCGCCGAACCACCATTTTTAAGGTCATTCTTTGAACTTTGAAAAAATTTTGCACCCCCCAGAACTTTGGTGGCGCCCACCTATGGTTGTAGACTATGTGGCGCTTGTGCATCCCAATCGCTAGAACAGCCATTCAAATTTGTGTAGGTAAATGTTCAAATATCATAGAAACTTTCAGAATTCATACTTCCTGGTCGATTTATAGCTTTTTTTGCAAAAAATTTCGACTTCAGTCAGTTTTTAGGCCTCAGTTTCTCATCGGCCAGAACTTCTAGCAAGGGATAATGCACAACGCTTTCAATGTCTGCCTACTGTAGAATAGAAGCAAAGATTATGAAAGTAAAGCTACTGTAAAAAAATATCTAAGCGTGAATCAAGCAACCAATATGAAAGCGCAATGATAAGCGAATGCATTTAAAAGCGGCGTTGCGGGCATCAAGCTGTGAATTTATGCAAGAGAAAAATGACACATAAAAACAGTAAAAACTGACACAGGTGAACGCGCGCATAGGAGGGCAGCACCAAAATTTGGGGGGGATGCAAGATTTTTCAAAGGTCAAAAAATGGTCTTAAAATAGTGGTATGGCGAAAAAACACCATTTTTCAACGTTTCTCATCGAGTACTATCCTATGGCGTCAAAAAATTGTCTGGAGTGTTTCGATTTCTGGGGTTATTCGGCCTTCTGACGGGGGAATGCAGGCCCCCAAAACCCCACGCTTACGTGTGAACGCGCATTAGGCCGCCTCTTTGACTTGAAATATTTTTTGAAAGGCAGTTTTATGCACGGAATAAAAAAACGGTGAAAACTGGCATCTTTTTATCGATAATTCTCGAAGTTGTTAGCGCTTCGAGCCGTGGTATCGTCATTTTCCATAATTTTGTCGCAAGCGCGGACAAGAACCGTGTCATTTTTCACAGCCTGTTTGGAGAAAAATTTTTTCCTTCGAAAAATTGCAATTTTATAAGCTGCGTGGATAGAGATGTTCGGAAATGACACAAAATGCACTTTATCTTGTGCACCGCCCGACATTTCCCGAAATATGAGTCACCGATTTTCGGACAGCCCTCACTTAAAAATCCTGCGTACGCTCGCTCAGATTTGTTAAGGATTGCTCAGCCTATGCTATAACGTAGGGTGTCGCACACACGTGGAGTGAGGGTTGGGGGGTATGCAGCCCCAGAAGTTGAAATACTCCCCCCAGAATTCAAATTTTGAAATTTTTTTGCTTTTTTAGCGATTTTTTTGATGCCATTGGATAGTGCTCGATGAGAAACGTCGAAAAATGGTGTTTTTTCGCCATACGACCACTTTAAGACCATTTGTTGACCTTTGAAAATTTTTCACCCCCCTCCAGAATTTCGGTGCTGCCCACCTATGGTGTCGCAGAACAACTGAGCAATCCTTCGCAAAACTTAAGAATTTTCAAGGATTCAAATTTCGTGGCGAGAACTCTCTCTACCTATCAATCACAGTAACCTTCGTAAGTCACAGAAAATAATGATACGAAAATGTGCCTAAAGCAAAACTATAGCTGTATTGTTACACTTATATATAATCACGAAGACCACAAGGAGAATATTTTGGAATTATGCCAACTGTGGTTTCGTTCACATAATGGAAAGTTTAAACATTTAAACGGAAATTCAAATATTTCAATTGGCATTGGAATAAATTTAAATCAAGGGGCGGATTCAAGGGGAGTGGGGGGTGCGACCATACGTGGGGAGCACCAAAATTCTGGGGGGTTCAAGATTTTTCAAAGGTCAAAAAATGGCCTTAAAAATGGTGGTATGACGGAAAAACACCCTTTTTCAGCGTTTCTCATCGAGCACCATCCATTGGCATCAAAAAATTCCGAAAAAGGGGGGTGCATACCTCCCAACCCCCCACGCCTAGGCGTGGGTGCGATCCCCCATTGGCCAAAAATGATTGGCGAGATAAAGAAAGGATATACAATTTGCAATGATTTTTGGCCGTCAGTATTCTTAATTTCTCATATTTCCCCGGCGCTTCGAGCCGGATAATACATCATAAATCATATTTATTATCTTTTTTGGCTCGTCGAAAGTCACTTTTTGCTCAAGGAATAGATTTTAAGACAATTTTAAGAGCAGAGATAGCTTTTTCAGCATATTTCTCTTCTATTTTCAAGCATAATTTTTCAAAATTTTCGGTGCTTAGCGTCAAATGCTACAAATACAGGAGATCGAGTAGTAATTCAAGCTTCTAGATCTTCCGTTTTAATTTCACAAATTTTTCGGCGCTTCGCGCTAGTTTCCACTATAATCCTAGAAATTTATCGATTTTTTCGATAAAATTGTCGAAAATTTTGAAATTCTTGAAAAATGTTGCGCTGAACGCACGTTAAGGGCAAATTTTTGGACTTAATTTTGACTGTTTTTGAAAAAGTTTGGGTGCTGCCCCTTAGAAAAATCCTAGATCCGCCACTTTTTATGTCCAACTGGCGGAAAGAATGGATTTAAAACACGATATGCGCATTTGGGATAACCAGCAGCAAGCAAAAACATATATTTTCCGGAAGAACAATCAAATCTTTGATCATTATTGAAAATTTTCTAAGTATAAATAGACAAAAAGCTAATAGAAAATTAATTAATAAATGCAATCCGATAATGAAAATTTAATGAAGCAAATAATTTCAAATAATTTTAGCAAATTATAAAAAAATAACAAAAAAATACAAGCAAAAACAAAACATGTAGTTAAAATGGCTAAATAAATAAAAAAGAAATAGTACAGACAGAATAAGCAAGGGGAATAATGAGATATAAAGCTAGCTTCTACTATCTGATTCTTACCTTTCACATCCGGTACGCAGTCGCCATTATCATCCTGAACGAAATTTTCGGCGCATGCACATTTAAAGCTGCCTTCTGTATTTATGCAAATTTTTCGTTCGCCTTTACAAGGAGGTACGTCGGATGAACACTCGTCAATGTCTACGAAAAAAATTAGGATTTCGCAGAAACTTCAATGTACAGAACGCTCAAAATCATACAGGTAACGACCACACCTGGGCGTGGGGGGAGCTTTGGGGGGTATGCATCCCCGAGAACCCAAAATACCCCCAGAAACCAAAATACCCCCCAATTCAATTTTTAAATTGTTTTTTGTTTTTTTTCCGCAATTTTTGATGCCAATGGATAGTGCTCGATGAGAAACGTTGAAAAACGGTGTTTTTCGCCATACCACCATTTTTTAAGGCCGTTTTTTGACCTTTGAAAAATCTTGCACCCCTCCCAGAATTTTGATGCCGCCCACCTATGGTAACAACTCAAAATCGTGAGTGAGGGCGATTTTCTGGGAAGGGGAACTGAACGGACTTTTATTTTTGACCAAAAATTGAAAAAATACCTAAAATGGCTTAAACACGCAAGTTCTTGCCCAAAAGTCGGAGGGGTGGAAATAGTCTTTAAAGAGATGGGTAAACGATCGACTTTGAGTGGAAGATCCCTATATATGATCGTGGGGAAGGTAGGAAATTTTAAGTCCCCCAAAAAAATTAGTTCCTCAGAATTTTTGTCACCCTCCAGAATTTGCTATTTTCTGAAAAAAATTCGTAGGAAAGATGCTGTTTTGAACATTTTTAGCGATCTTTTGGCTCAAAAGATTTAAATTTTTGACGCTTTGCGTCATATACTCGTTTTTTGGCTATATTTTGTTAAATTCACTGGATCTTTCTACATTTCTTAAATTTTTTTGTTTCCATGTTCTGAAACGAAAGAGCATTGTTAGACGCCCGAAAGATGGCGTGTTTACGCATACCTACCCATCGTGTTTGCAGGCACGCAGCTGGCCGTCCTATTTGGGGGGACCAACACCAATTTGGGGTGGGGGGTCCGGGGTCCAAAAATGCCAAAAATAGAACAAAATAGCGTGTAAAAAGTCCTATTTTCCCGGTTTTTTTCTGAATTTTGGGAGGGGGTCCGGACCCCCATCCCCCAAAGCTACGTGCCTGCGTGTTTGAACCCAAGAGGCACTAGTTCCACCCGCTCCCTAGAATTCCATGCTGTGCAGGTCTGGAGACCCCTTTTATATGTATGATGCCGGTTAAAATGCATTTAATGTTCTAGTAGACCTTATCTCCCAGGACAAGTAATTTGATGCTGTATTTACTGCATGTATGTACATATAACAAATCGTATTTTACGAATGACTTTATCTTAAACGTTACCCTCACAACCACGATTTTCTGTGAAAGACCAACCAGCTTTACACTTGGCACAATCTCTATTGGACGGGCCTGAGCAACCATTGCTACATGATTTATGGCAGCCTAAAAGCGCAAATTTTCAATTAAGACACAAAAGAACATGAGAAAACAAATGCAATCACCATTGGAAATTTCAGGTTCTATGTATAGGGTACATTCATAGGGATACGACCAGCTTTTTTTTGTATTCGGCAAAAATTTTTTGGGAACACAAAAAGTGCAAAAAAGGTTTAAAATTCGCTAAACTTTTCGCGCTTCGCGCCGAAATGAGTAATTAAGTATTATATATATTTTTATAATGGCAGAAATTGCATTTCAAAAGGAAAATGTCAAATTTTTCGGCGCTTCGCGCCGTTGTAAGACTATTCCTAGTGATTTTGCCCTCAGAAACCCAAAAATTAGCTAAATACACCACCAAAGGTCGAACAACTCTGTTTTTATCACACTAAAATCGCTACTGGACCATATTATAGTACACAAAAATTTTTATGTACAAAATGTACAAAGACTTTTAGGACTATCTTTGTACATGTACAAACGGACCTTGTACAAAAACAAACACTGGATACGACCATATATGGGCAAGATCAAAATTCCGCGAGTTCTGGGATGAGTACTAAAATTTTCAAAGACGAGCTGAAAAATTCTTCGACGCTTCTCATCCAGCTTTATCCATTAGCATAAAAACATTGCGAAAAACGAAAATATATAAAAATGGAAAATTTAATGCAAAGATTTGTCGAGGATTTTTATTCACGGGGTGAGGCCAAATCAAACACTCGTGTGCGGATAGGAGGGAAGAAGCGATACAGCCGTTAACTTTGATTCCATAAGCAGCTGCTGTTATGTTGCTCATGAAAAGAAATTTGACAAGCATGTTTACCACACGTAAGTGTCAGGGCCTGAAGCCTTAGAATCGAAAATACCCCTCAAAATACGGAAGACACTCCCACAAATAAATTTTCAACAAAATTTCGGTTTTTTGAGATGGCAATGGATAGAGCTCGATGGCAAACATCAAAAGACGTATTCAGCACACATGGGCATTAGGGGAGCCTAACCTGCAGAATCCAAAGAAGTTCCTAAAAATTAGAAAGACACCCCAAAATTGGATAAAACAATTACACAATTAGGTTTTTTCAAGATGCCAATAAATTACAAACGCCGTAAAATGGTGTTTCAGCTCAGTGTTTTTTTGGTACAAGGTCCGTTTGTACATGTACAAAGATGGTTCCGAACGTCTTTGTACATTTTGTACATACAAATTTTTGTGTAGGTACTATAATATAGTACAGTAAGCGATTTTAGTGTGGTAAAACAGGGTTTTCGATCTTTGGTAGTGTATTTTAGCTAATTTCTGCGGTTTCTGACGCCAAAAATTACTAAAAATTGTCTTAAAATGGCGCGAAGCGCCGAAAACTTTGACATTTTTCCTCTTGAAATGCAATTTATGCCATTATAAAGATATATAGAACACACAATTACTCATTTCGGCGCGAAAATTTTTGCGAATTTCAGACCTTTTTTAGCAATTTTTGTCTATCCAAAAATCTTTGTACATGTACAAAGATGGTACTCGAAAAGTCTTTGTACATCGGGAAAAATCTTTGCCGAGTACAAAAAACACTGTTTCAGCTCCATAATCAATTTTCGCCACTTTCTCACTTTGAAAATTTTCCAAACCCTAAAATTAAGGCGCTGCGATGTATAATATCCACCGAAACATGTTTGCCCTCCTAAAGCGATTTTTCTGACTTCCTCCATTTTTTCATTTTCAGTCAAAAATTGTAAAAACCTTCTAAAACTTGAAAATGTAAATTTTCAGGCCCAAGTCCGGCTTGGAGTGGGGGAGAAAAGATTCTGATTTTGGGAAAAGCTTGGGATGGTCTAAGTCGACAATGATTGGGAGAGATACCCCACCCCATCCGTTCTCTTACTCGTATATGATGCTAGCCGTTTTACCGCTTTTCTATTTCAAGCTTTTTCTACTTTTCTCCTTTACGTATATTATACACGCAAAGGCTCAAAATTTTGAGTACGAGTAGCCGGCAATGTACAGGAGGTTAAAGGTATATATGATCTTAGAAGGTTTTCCTACCTCCTCGAAATTTTTTTAACTCCTACCCCAGAAATTTTCATTTTCGAAAAAAATCGTAGAAAATATACCGTTTTAAGCGTTTTTAGCGATCTTTTAGCTGAAAATGTCAATTTTTTAAAACTACCTATGTTGTGTTCAATTTATTCGATTTTTTACATTTTTTCGAAATTTATTCAATTAGTTTATCTTCTGAAAAGTAGGAGCATCGTCAGAAACGCCAAAGAAATGGTGTTTTTGAAGCAAACTCACCGCTTCTGGACCAAAAAAGAACTTTAGAAGAAAATTTAGATTTCATTCTCCAGAATTCTCATGGTGTGCTGTGCGTGTTCGTTAAAGGCCTTTTATTTTTGGCTTAATACGGCAATGAAATAACGAAAAAGGCACAAAAATCAAATCTTCAACAAAAAAATCGGGGAAAGAGACTAAGCATATCAAATTTGGAGGATGGGTATAAACAGGACCGTATTTAAGGGGAGGGGCAGCCGCCCCTTCATCCTTGACCGGGAAAAAATTTTTGGACGGTAAGATAATGCACGGAAAGATGGAAAAATCGATTGTCTTTGACGTAAAATATTCAAATTTTCGGCGCTTCGCGCCGGATGTGAACAATTTTCCATCATTTTGGCCCAACCGCGAACAAAAAATGACACTCTTTATAGCCTTTTAAGTTGAAAAAATTTTTTTTCTCCAGAAAAGCTCGAATTTTACGATCTTGATAGATAGAGCATGTCGAGAGAACGTCGAAAAACGCGGTTTTCGCGAGCCATCCCGACGAACTTTTCCGAGAAAAAGACCAATTTCACACATGTTCATTGGAGGGGGTATGGGGGTGTCCCCCTACTACAACTTTTGAAAGGCATACCCCCTCAGGCCATTTGCGAACCAAAACTTATTGTTGGCATTATGAAAGAGCGCCAAACGATGCCCAGCAGTATAATCTGAAGTATTTTTGAGTAGTACTCTGTCCATTCATTCATCCAGACACTTTTTGCCCATTATTCTGTCTGCCCATATTTGATAGTCCAAGTCATTCCATCGTTCTTATTATCACTTGTTTCCATGCAAACTTAATAACGAATATTATAGAAGAGTAAAATACAACGGATTAAAGCATTTTTACGGGTTGTGTTGTAACCATACGTGGGCAGCAAGAAAATTCTGGGGGATGCAAGATTTTTAAAAGGTTAAAAAATGGCCTTAAAAATGGTGGTATGACGAAAAAACACCATTTTTCAACGTTCTTCATCGAGCACTATCCATTAGCATCAAAAAATTGCGAAAAAACAAACAAAATTTTCAAAAATTGAATTCTGGAGGGGTATTTTGATTTCTGGGGGGTATTTTGGTTTCTCGGGGGGGTGCATACCTCCAAACTCCCCTCCACGCCCAGGTGTGGTTGTGACGGGGGAGGGGTAAGGAACGACAAAAATATCTGAAAAAATCAACATAAACTCATCATTTTAGCGCCATAATTAGCCATAAAAATTAATCATTTACCCCCTAAGCCCCAAGAAACTCGGTTTACCCCCTCCCAGAACTTTTGACCGTGTGCATGAATGATCAATTTATGTTGTGTCCGTCCCCCTTAGCCGGATCCTTGATACAAGCCTGGGTATGAATACTCCCTCTTTTACAAACATGGTGATTATTTGCGTAGCATTTACCCCCCCCCCCCGCTCCCCCCACAAATCTCACGAGGTAAAGTAAAAGAATTATGAAATTAAATACGTTGGCAAAGCACGTGAGTATCATTTCTCGACGCCTGAAAATAATTTTTGGCGCAATCGTCGCACCAATCGCCTTTATAGCCTTTGTCACAATGACATATTTTATTGCCCAGCTTAGAATCCTAAAATAAATATAAAAAAATGTCATAGTCAAAGAAGGAAAACAAAAGTAGAAAACGGAATAAGAATGATATTTAAATGAATATTAAAAATAGAGCATGCAAGTGCAATAAAATCAATTCACAAATCGATTGATATTTTCTGAACATACTTCGAAATGGCCATGACTAGAACATATTCCGTTGAAGGAGTCGGGACATGGATCGCAATTTGGCCCACAAGTGTCTTTACGGCAGCACGCTTTAAACAGTAACGCGCGTTTAGTGTAAACTATACACGGACAGCGCCCAAATTCTAGGAGGGGGTCTCTAGGGTCCAAATATCTTCAGGGAGAAAAGTACCGAAAACTCGATGGTGGGGGCAAAAAAGCCAGTTTTCGACGTTTCTAATCGAGCTCTATACATTAGTGTCAAAAAATCGTGAAAAACACGAAAAATTTAATAAGAAATTAAATTCTGGGGTTCTTGAGGTTCTAGGAGTCTAGATCCCCCACTCTTACGCGTGGTGCAAACAATACGGCGTCGTTATACAACGAATCAATAGATTTCCCATCAAATGCTGACCATGCAAGATTTTCAATTTCAAACGAATCTTGTTTTTCTAAGCTCTTTTAGACGTTTTTAGTATTTTAGATCAAACATTACAAGGTATATATAATTTACTCCCTGAATTTCGAGTCGTGATGTAAATAAATAGCAACAAAGTGATTCAAAATTGTCCTACCAACCAGAAACCGGCCGATTTAGGGCCGAAATAGCAAAATTTTGACCTTTCTAACTAAGGAATACTCATAATTTAGTTGGAAATTTTCTTTTGAAAAGTACCACAGTGGCGGTCTAGCTATTATCGCAGAGTTAAAATGCAAACTTTGATTAAATATCACAAAGCTTGGTATTATTTTATGCATTAAAATGCAAGGAAGAAAAGAGCCCACTTAAGGCTACAGATTCAAAAGCATACTGTGGCTCAAGGGAACCAGAATTAACTCAGTCTTTCGTATTCGATAAGAATTAAGCATGTCGAGGTTTACAATTCACCGCTCAATGCTAAGCTACAGTAAGCTATGGTTTAAAATAGAAACGAGCTTTTAACCGACTAATCAGTAAAAAAGTAATTTTTTGCATCACGTTAGTATAGATGAGACCAGACATGCGCAGCATGGGAATTCTGGGAAAGGAGAGTAAAATTTAGTGCCTTCTTTGGGCACAAAAATGACGGGTAGAATATGCGTCAAAAACATCCCTTTTTCGGCGTTTTTGACGATACACTATTCTTCTAGAGCATAGAAACAAAAAATTCCGAATAAATGAAAAAATCGACCAAATTTAACAAAATATAGTCAAAATATGAGTATATGGCGCGAAGCGCCGAAAATCTGACACTTTTGAGCAAGCAGATAGCTAAAACCGCTACCAATTGTTTAAAATGTTTGCAAACTTTCGGAAAATCGCAAATCCTGGGGTGGTGTGAAAAAGTTTCTGGGGGAGGGGAATTTTCCTTAGGGGGTTTAAACCCCCAAGATTACAAATGGGTAAGACAGATAATAAGTAAATATGCACGTGGTTGTTAGGGTTCAGTCCCCTCAGTGTTTTTTTCATACGAGGTCCGTTTGTACATGTAAAAAGATGGTCCCTAAAAGTCTTTGTAAGATTTTGTACACACGAATTTTAGGGTACTATAATATGGTACGGTAGCGATTTTGATGTGGTTGAAACAGAGTTGTTCGACCTTTAATAGTGTATTTTAGATAATTTCTGGGTTTCTGGGGGCAAAAATCACTAAAAATCGTCTTAAAATGGCGCGAAGCGCCGAAAAATTTGACATTTTCCCTTCCAAATGCAATTTCTGCCATTATAAAGATATATAGAACATACAATTACTCATTCCGGCGCGAAGCGCCGAAAATTTTTGCGAATTTTAGATCTTTTCTGCAATTTTTGTCTTCCCGAAAATCTTTGTACATGTACAAACACGGTCCCGAAAAGTCTTTGTAAATCGGGAAAAATCTTTGCCGAATACAAAAAACCGTGGTTCCCCCGAATGAAAAAATACGAAATTTTTTCAGGAAAAGAAGGCAAAACGAAGATTAAGAGTGGATGAAAGCAAGGGCGCCTAAAGTTGACCAGAACTGTAGTTTAATATATTTTTAAAGCTAATTCAGCAATTATACCAATTTTGAGGCCGTTTTAGCTCAATAAAGGGTTGACCCCTAGACCGGCCATATCATATATATGACTTTAAAATGCGTGGTTCCAGTACAAACGATACAATTCCTTTCAGAATGAAAAAGGATTGTATTTATGTTGACTCTCTGGGCCGAGGTAGTAGATCGTAATTCATTGCACTAAAAGAAAGTGCTTTTTAATTCTAATCGATCAATATACCAACCTTTAATATTTTCCACGCATAAATACGATTCAAGATTGGAATGACTTTGTTTGTGATGATACCAGCCCTCGATAAGTTCTTCGTATTTTTCATACAACGCATGACACTAAAATTAAGAAATATGTTGGCTGATCGAATGAGTAAGTAAGCTTTTGTATATGAAAAGGAAATAAGGCACATAAGTACAACAGATTTTTACCTGAAAACAGGCCTTTATTCAGGATTTTATTTCGAGAGGGGCCGAAAGTTTTTGAGGTCAGACATCTCAAGAACCATTAGGATAGGCGAAAATAAAGACAGTTTTGAGCGTCTCTCGGCGAGCTCTATGCGCTAGTGAAGGAAAACTTTCAAATAAAATATCGAAAATTTTTCACTTTGTTCACCACTGATTATTCCCATTCAAGAGTGTAATAAATAATCGGCGCGAAGCGCCAAAACATATGACATATTCTACATGTCAAGCTCAAATTTGAGCTTTGAGTGGGCTAGAAGGCAAAACATAGATAAACACGCGCCGGAAAATTTTTAGTTTTTTAGCTTAACGGTGTTTTAGACAAATTTTTTCCATTTCAAAGGGGACTCCCACCCGCCATACATGTAACGGCTTGAAATTTTGGAAGTGAATCCCCGGCCATTTTTAAGGGGGGGGGGTAGATGACCTCCAGTTTTGGTCAAAACGGTCAAAAAACGCCTAAAAAACGGCCAAAATTTTTGATTTTCTCCAAAAAATCCGAGAGAGTGGTAGAAAATTTTCTGGCTCACGGGAATGGGGGAGGGTACGACCGACTCTGGGTGAGGGGATCCACCATCCCCTCTTAATGTATGCTCCCGTCCCCCTGAATACGGGCCTGCCTGAAAATATAATTTTCAAACTAATTAGGTAATTATTTGCCAAGTAAATTGTTTGTGTATCTATTTATTGCTTTAGCTGTTTGCTTTGTGCTGTTCATTTTTTATTTTGTGGTGTGTTTTTATAAGTTCTATATTTACAGTTTACTTAGAAATTTTAGATTTATAGTAATCTATATCCATCAATTTTCTCGCAAAAAAATTTTCAGAGGCTGAAGACTGGCGGTATCACTGTTTCAAGAGACAAAAAATGTTCACCGTATAATTCCTATTCATTAATCCCTATTAGTCTATAGGGATGCAACGGGTACCCGAACCCGAATACTCGGGTACCCGAACAAAATTCAGGACCCGAACCCGAATAAACTGAACTTGACTACCCAAACCCGAACCCGAATAAAATTAATATAAGTAATCGAACCCAAAACGTTTATGGATTTCATTCGGGTTTATTCGGGTATTTTTAAGCTCTAAAATCCCACAATTGTATGTCAAAGATTCAAAAATTTTCGGCTTTTTGCGCCGTTTTCAGTTTGCTCGATCCTAAAACGCTGAATTTCATGTAGTTATCAAGTACACATAAATGGCTATGTAATTAATTGAGTGGTATGTTTCAATCGATTCACGTGAATTTTTAATCTTTTTATTTCACAAAACGATTGCCAAATGATATCGTATGCTAAACACTGCTTCTTTGGTCGTAATTAAACTTGGTTTCTATCAAATTAAACTTCACGAATAACAGTTTTTCGGCCGTTTCTCCATGCAAGCGATTGTTAATGTTATTTGTAGGTGTATATCAGACACAATACACCATAGGCGTAGCCAGGGGGGCATTGGGGGCACACCCACCCGAAATTTGTCAGAAATATTGTGGATTTTTCTGTTGCAATAATGTGTGTCCAGGAAACTGAGTTCAAAAAGGCAAAAACGTCAAAATTTTCCGGCGCTTCGCGCCGAGTCATTAATATTTAGTGCTATATAGATCCAATGAATTTAAAAGCTTGAATCAGCTAAAATAATCCAGCGCTTCACATCACTGTAGTAATTTAATGCACTATTTGTTCGTTGAATGAAAGTGCGCATGCTTGTTGAGCATAATAGTAAAAGTGCGAAAATGATTGTGTACCAGTTTGTCTATTCTCTGCTTTGTTTATCTTTTGTGTACCAGTTTGTCTATTCTTTGTTTCGTTTGTCTTTCTTTACAAGGACACATAATCCTATTTTAAATGAAAGGAATGGCCAAATTTTCTTATGTTTTTGCGCATTTCTTGTTCTCTGAAGTGCATTTTGTTAATAAGAAGGCCACAAATTGGCCTGAAAACGGTAAGAACAAAATTTTCATTGATACATTTTTCTATATCTCATTGGCACTGACCCGTTGCTGCGCTATGTAATTAGCAGAATTCGAAAAACGCATTTCAGCTCAGAGGTTTTCTGCAATGTAGGAGTTCATCAATTTTAAGTGTTTTTGGGCTTACTTCAGAACCGAGATTTGGCCAATTTTGCGAAAATTTTACGTTACTATTTGATATTAAAATGCTTTTTTTACAAAATTTTCCGGGACTCTGCCTCGGACTCCACTGGGAGCGCTTGAGCGCGCCACCCCAGACCCCCGCAGCCGTAAAATCTCGTTGTGCATGTGCAACAAGATTTTAGGGAGAGTAAGCCAGGTAAAAGGGTTAGGAATTTCTAAAAATTTCCGGCGTTTCGAGCCGGCATTAATTTGTCTGTTTTGTATGATTTAAGCGGTAAAAATTGAGTTTAAAGTGCAAAAACGTCAAAATTTTCCGGCGCATAGCGCCGCCAGTTACTATTCTTTCTTTTTGTTAAACTCCAGCATTGCGTTTAGAAGCCTGAATCACTCAAAATATCTTCAGGCAAACTTCGTAATTCGCAGTTTTCTTGTTAGAAGCTTGAACTGTCAAAACCGTTTTGTACAAAGTTGATAATTTTCTGCTCTGTCAGACTATTAATATTCACAGAGCTACAAAATGTTAAGGGCGGTAAAAAATGACTAAATTTCTTGGCACTTTGCGCCACTTATGAATTCCGAACTGTTTGTCAATAGAAAGGCCGTAAATTCTACATGAAAACGGTAGAAATTTCAAAAATTTTCGGCGCTTCGCGCTGCTTTACACTATTTGTATTTTTGATCGTCAGAAACCCATAAATTAGCTAGGCTACACTACTAAAAGTCGAAAAACTCAGTTTTACTATACATAACGTTACTGGCATTCAAGCCAAAAGTAGTCTTAAAAAATTTTTGTTTATGCTCCCCGAACCAAAATCCTGGCTACGCCTCTGCAATACACAGAGCGCTACCTCTCATTTACATTACCGTTCTTGCACACTGAGGGGAGGAAGGGAAATCACAGGAAACTTGAGTGAAACATATTGAATAATTAGGCACTAGGCATCTAATGGTAATAAAAATTGTAACATCTGGCTTACATGTACCTAGGAAATTCGCTATACACTGGTATTCCGATATACTCACTGAAATACCCGAACCCGAATTCGATCGGGTATTGATTTTGATACCCGAACCCGAATAAATTGAAGTGGACTACCCGAACCCGAATAAACTTGGATGAACTACCCGAACTCGAATACACCAAAATTCACTAACCGTTGCATCCCTATAGTCTATATACTCAATTTTGCTTTGTTTTTTAAATGTATACTGTAATTATACGAGTTGATAAAAATCTTTTGCTAGAACAATGATCACGCATGATTCGATCACAATAAGCATCACAGTTTCCCAAGGTCGAAAATTCAGGAGCTAAAATTCCAAAATTCAGGGCCAGTAAATTTAGAGTTCGACCCTTTTTCGCAGGATTGAATATGAAAAATGATTCAAGCATTCTATATAAAATGTTTTAATGTGAAAACTGCATGTTTTAGTATTTTTTATCCGACTTGACTCGTTTCGTCACTTTTATCAGTAAAAAAAATATAAAAATTCATGGAAAATTACCACTTTTCAAATAATGTCATCTTCATTCTAGGCATTTTATGGGTATACAAAACAGAAATGTACCAGCCGGCGCGAAGCGCCAAAAAAAGTTCAAAATCTTTGCATTTTTCGTCCCCAAAAAATCATGCGGAAAATGTTTTATAGCTCAAAATCGTCGGACAGTGACTTGAGTCTTGGACCCTGAGGTAGGAGCAATACCATACATGTAATGAATCAAAATTTTGTGAGGGTGGTCCCCGGTCATTTTTATGGGGAGGGGGTATATGACCTCCGATTTTCGACCAAAAACGGCCAAAAAATTCAATTTTCTCCAAAAATCAGGGGTCAAAAATTTTCTGGCTCGGGGAGGGGGATAGGGGATAACCGACTTGGGTGAGAGGATCCCCCATCTCCCTGTTAAATGTCTGAGTTATACCTCGACCCCCACTTCCCCTATAGGAATGTACGGCAAGCCTTATAAGTTTAATATCCTTACTTTGTGTTCTTCATCTTTATCCAATTTGATCTTGTCATTAGATTTGCATAGGTGATCGGTAATCTCAGCGTATCTTACTTCGCTAGATAAAAAAATTTATGGTATCAATCAATCAATCGACTTCACAGCTGTCGGCCAGCTAAACAAATATGACCAACCAAAAGTATGACAACGTAAAGTAATCGAACCAATATTTCAAATCACAAGTGGGATAATATTTTAAGAATAAAAAGCAATGCTAATTCTTAAAACAAGTTAAAGTGTCCCCATTTGCGTCCTAGAAATAAGAAATATGTCGGTGCCAAAATTTAGCAAAAGATTTCGCAATTTCGGGGAATTTCAAGCAAAAAGTGCTTATATTTCTTTAAATTCACGATTAAAAGATGGCGCGAAGCGCGGAAAAATTGGTGAAATTTTGATCAGAAAGACGTGTAGGGACTTGAATTACGTCGTTATTTTTTGTTTTTTTGTGCATTTGGAGCAAAGTCTGTTAAAGCATTGAAGGCGAAATGCAAAGAATTTACAGAATTTATGCTAAAACATGGCAGAAAACTGCAACAAAACATGGCTTGCCACTAAGAAAGCAAATTAATGTAATAAATGGGTATTATTCGGCGCAAAGCGCCGGAAAAATTAAGAAATTACGATGGTCGATAGCCAAAAAATCATGGCGAATCACATATACACCCATTATCTCGCCAAATATTTCTGGCCAAGGGAGGAGGGCTATCCAGATCAAGACAGAGGAAATTTAGGAAAAAATTAGCTAATTAAAAGATACCTGGACATGTAACTTCCTAGCGCTCTTTGCTCCCAGTCAGTGTTTCCACCGGCAAAGCCGCTTCTCTGTGTCCTTTCCATACCCTTTCAAAAAATTAAACATGATAATCTGTCATAAAGATTAGCTTAAGTATCTCAGCATACCCTCCATAAAAGTGCCAACTAACGATCCACATGCCGAACATAGATTTTCGTCGACGCATTCTATAACTCTCAATACGCAAAATAAAACGAAAGGCTTAAAATGATTCAGCAAGACATTCATAATAGTCGGCAATCGCGCTATTGTCACTCAATGATCCATATATGAAAAAAATCTGTAACAATAATTGCACTTTGCGTATGCAGACACGAAGAAGGATAAAATTTTAAGCGACAGCGCGAAGTTTTACGAGACATATTTCGATTTCTTTTTGAAAAATGTTTTTTTGGGGAAAACGAGGCAAAATGAGGGAGAGACAACGGCTGATATTTTTCTCGGAAAAGTCGATGAAAAACTGAAAATAATGTATAGTGGATTGCAGTGTCGGATCTAGAATTTCCTTAAGGGAGTTGGGCGGTACCCCAACTTTTCCTAAAAGAGTCAAAAACAAGTCCGAAATTTTTGCCCTTCACGTGCGAAATAGCGTTTTTTCGGCGTTTTACGTTGTCATCTTTTATTTAAAATCATTTTTGACACAACATTTTTCCGCAAAATTTTGAAATTTTCGACAATTTTGTGCTGAAAAATCACTAAATTTATATGACATTAGCGAAAATACGGTGCGAATCGCCAAAAAATTTAAGAAAACTAGGTGAAAATACGTTCTGAAGCTTAATTTACTGCTCGATTTCCTGTATTTGCAGCATTTGACGCGA
This sequence comes from Mermis nigrescens, assembly GCA_036768485.1. Lineage (NCBI taxonomy): Eukaryota > Metazoa > Nematoda > Enoplea > Mermithida > Mermithidae > Mermis > Mermis nigrescens. The sequence continues at coordinate 798,767 of JAVLUZ010000658.1, forward strand.
AACGTCAAAAATTCTAAAAAGGTATGCTTGAAAATAGAATTAATTCAATGATGAAATAGCTGTTCCTGCACTTCCAATTATTTGAAAATATAGTCCATAAGCAAAAATTGCTTCTAGGTCGCCAAAAAAGTGAATAAATGTCATTAGTAGGAATTATCCGGCGTAAAGCGCCAGAAAAATCAAAGAAATTGTGATCACTGAAGGTCAAAAATCATGGCAAATCACATATCCATTCTTTATCCTGCCAACTATTTTTGGCCGATAGGGGGAAGGCCGCCTCCCCCGCCCCTCCCTTAAATCCGCTCTACTGGATTGCTTGTTACAGCCAATCACAACATCATTTCACGTTAAATCACTAAGCACGACTAGCTTAGCGAATTTAGCCCAATAACTTTACTTGAAAAGTTTTTATCAAACCACTAAAAACCTTTTAACAAAATTAAATTGGAATAAAAAAGTTACAGGAGAAAAAAATGAAAATGAAATTCAAACGAAAAAGCCAATGTTCCGCATACGGGCATAGGGGGCCGGGAGAGGGGTATTGGGCCCACACCTGGGCAATAGCCCACGTGCTGGCACAAAAGCTGGCCGAGCTAAGGATACATTTGGATGGGCTGATTTTGAAATAAATGTGAGAAAATGGTGGAAAATCAAAGAAAATCGTCTTTTTAAACCATTTCCAGCCAAACTAGGAATCAACCAACCTTTGAGAGCCCATAGTTGGACGGGCTTAAAGCTTTGGCTATTGCTCAGGTATGATTACCCCTACCTAATGTTTTGGAAAATCAGGCACTGTCAGGCGATTCTGAGAAAATGAAAAGTGCTGCAAGACAATTTATGAGCTTGCTAAATTGCACTAGTAAGGGTCAAGAAACCCAGTTTACTACTTTTATTCATTAAACGTGTACAGGAGACCTTGCACAGAAAATAATGACCACAATTTACTATAGGACCATTTCAGGTTTTCACCCTCTAACCGTCTCAAGCTAGCCCATGTGTGCAATATGCCAAAGGCTCAGTCAGTAGACATTCAGAATGAAAATAAAAGGGCTAAATCATCAGCGCTAAAATTCATGAAACTGTTGGAAAATACATGCTTAAGGAAATAGCTTGTCAGTTTAGCATCAGCTGCAATAATTATTTATCAGTTTGTCTACTTATCGTCACATAACACGGGTTAGGCAAGAGTACAAGCAAAAAGAGGAAACAAAGAAATAAAGCGTCCGTTTCTAGTGAAAAGCAGCTCTGTAGGTCTCTAACAGATGTTGGAATTACAAGTTAGATGTCTACTACCAATCCAGTTATCTGCATATATTACGATTACTTAGCCCCATTTTAGCAAAGCAAACATATCTAAACGCGCTCTTGAAGATAAATCACCACAATTTTATAATCAATAGGCGTGTAACACATTTTATTACAATTTGTTCGGCAGGATCACACTGCATGATCTCGTTATAATCTATAGCCTTTCTGAATGTTGGTTGTGATACGAGATGACTAATGCACGATTGCTTATCCTAGCAAAGTTAAAGCAACCCCGTAAGGTACACGTGTCAATACAGTAAGAACATTCATTAGTTCAGCTGTTGAAAAGTAAACAAAGCCTCACACTTCAAAGCAAACCTAGTCTACTAGACGTGCGCATAGGGTCAAACGGGGTGCAAGTGACTGGACTCTGAGAAACCAAGCGACCACGCAACCACCTAGCCTGGCAGTAAACCAAAAACATGAAAATTTACCGAAATAAATTATAATTTATGCCGTAACATTTATTAAGACGGAAAGACAAGGTGCGATTGGTCCTGAAAGTGACATAGATATAAGCAGGACAAATCATTGTTACGCACTCTTTAACAAAATGATTCTGTCCAACTAAGCTGCAATTTTTCAGATGCGTCCGTTTTCAATTGATGTTACGTGATTTTGATTGGCAATGTAGTCAGTAATCACGACAAACCCATCGTACAATGTAAAAAACCAGCCATAATTTTACTAAAAAACACAAGAAAAAACCATTGCACTTGTAGAAATGACGTGCATTTTTAATGTTTTTTTGATACCTCATTTGAAATAGTTTTATGCGATTCTATCTTGGCAGCCCGACTGAATTTCTTCGCATACCTTAGATCACTTAAATTTTACTAAAGTACTTCTACAGAGTAGTATAATTATCATTTTCGTTAACTTAGTTTAAAAATAAATTTTCTAGGTACATGGCCCTAAAAAAAGAAAGCGCGGTAAAAAGTTTTGGAAGAAAAACACCCACTATTCCCCCAAAAAATTAGGATTCTGTTTAAATTGTCTCCTCTTCGTACATTCGCGAAAACAGACGATAAAGAATCTGAGGAAGTTTCCTATTGTAATTTTAAAAAAAATTCGACAAGCTAAAACGTCAATTAGCGAACCATTTTGCCTAAAATTTGTTTCAGATTTAAGCAATATAAATTTGCCAATGTCTATACTTAGACATGCATATAAATAGACCTGAGCAGCTGTATGTCGAGCTAAGCGGGAACATGTCGACCTAGGCAGCATAAAGCTCATACCACTAAAACTAAGCCTAGCCTAAGAAAAATTAAATAAAGAGCGAGAATTACGAGTGGACATAGTAAAACACTGTTTTTAATTGCCCACTTTATTGGGATATTCAATGTTTGAGCTCCTGTGACTCAACTTTCGAAAAGTCAACTTTAACAGATTTTTTTTCTTGCTATTTTTTTGAAGGAACCTTACACCCTGAAAATTTGAAATGCAAATTTTCCACTCGAACAGTAGTCAATGCAAACCCAAGCCAACGATTCTTAAGTAAGCTGGCGGCATACATGCACGAAGGGGGTGAGGAGTTATTACTCCCCTCCCCTGATAAGGGTCTACCAGACAGACAAATACTGTCCGACGATTTTGAGCTGACGAAACGTTTTATGCATTATTCTTGAGGACAAAAGCAATAATAACGTCAAAATTTCTTAAATGGTTCGCGCCGGATTAATACTTTTATGTACTTTTTACTCAAAAAATGTCCAAAATTGATCATTTTCTATATTTGTTGGTGTGAAAAGCGATATATTGCAGTCGACTGAAAATGCGGTAAACTGAAAAAAGCGTTCTATAGGCTATTTTAACCATTTTTGTCCGTTGAATATCGAGAAAACTAAACTTTACTGTACGAATTTCTGGGATTCCGTTCCTGTCGACCCTGACCTAAATAATTTTAAAACATAACAATAGTTCATTTAGATGAACGCAACGCAAAGTATCATAAAGACAATACAATGAGTACAAATGCAAATACACGGACACACAGGCAATGATTATTTTGCTCACGTGCATAGGTGGGTAGCACAGAAATTCTGGGGGAGGGGTGAAAAAATTTCTGAGGAGGGGGTGAAAGAATTTTCAAAGGTCAAAAAATGGTCTTAAAAGTGGTAGTGTAGTGAAAAAACACCATTTTTCGACGTTTCTCATCGAGCACTATCCAATGGCATCAAAAAATCGCTAAAAAGCAACAACAAAAATTTCAAAAATTAAATTCTGGGGGTATTCTGATTTCTGGGGGGTATTCCAACTTCTGGGGGTGCATACCCCCACGCCCACGTGTGCTCCATCGTTTTCAGTTGATATAGTAGCAAAGCAATACTTTTTACAAGTCGAAATTTACCTCAATAGATCTGATTTGCAAATGCATTCCTAGTCAAATGTTCATAAAACTTATAAAAATCGTCAGACGATAAAAGGTTATTATGAATAATATTGTAAACATCAAATCTGAATAAATTCTGCGAAGTCAAAGCCTCTCTAAATTTAATCTTGTGCATGTATATATGACAGACGAGTAATTTTACAAGAGAACTTAGGTTACCATTCTGAACTGAACTGAATAGAATAGTAAAATAAAAAACAAGCAAAGGGGACAATCAGTCAAAAAGCGACTTACAGCGAAAGTAAATTTAAATAAAAGTAAAGAAAAAGTAAAATATAGATGTAATATAAAAATACAGTGTGCCATATGAAAACCATATACCGGACCACGTCGTGACTCTAAGAAACATTGATTTATTCAAAAGAACTTGTTAACCTTAAATCTTTCAAATTACTTTTTCAAATTATTTTTTCCAATCATTCCGAGCGTCTAAGCGCAGTACCCGGTACATTTAGAAAAAATAGCTAGGCACATACTAGAGATGTACCGCGGCCGGGGCTTAGCGGAGGCCTGTATAATACATATACACTACAGCTACACGGTATATCATGCATCCATATTCTATCTAGACTTAGCATCTCTTTAATAATAATAATAATAATAATAATAATAATAATAATAATAATAATAATAATAATAATAATAATAACAGTGATCGTACGGGGACCCCGACCCCGACCCCGAAAAACCCCGGCCTAAACCCCGACCCCGACCGGGGGCATGATTTTTCGAGTCGGGATTGAACCTTTTTTCGGGGTGAAATATAGCATTTTATTTGTTGGTACATAGAAGAATTGTACAAGTAGCAAATAAATTCGGAACAAGGACGATTCATTTCACCAGCAAAATTAATGTTAAACTCGACACTCGCAATATTTCGTAAAAAGTACGACTGGTCGCCATTGTTCGCATATTTTCCATTATGAAGTGCGCCGGAATCACTGCGGAATCACAGGCGTAGCCGGGGGAATGGAGGCACATGCCCCCCGGAATTTTTCAGAAATTATGTTGATTTTTCTGGCGCAACGTGTCCAGGACATTGAGTTTAAAACGGCACAAACGTCAAAATTTTCCGGCGCTTCGCGCCGAGTCATTATTATTTATTGTTATACAGATCCAATGAATTTAAAAGCTTGAATCTGTTAAAATAATCCAGGACTTCGCAGCACTTTAGTGATTTAATGCACTATTAGTTCTATGAATGAAATTGCACATGCTTGTTGAAAATAATAGTAAGAGTGCGATAATATTTGCGTACCAATTTGTCTATTCTCTGCTTTGTTTATCTTTCTTTACAAGGACACATAATTCTATTCTAAATGAAAGGAAAGGCCACATTTTCTTGTGTTTTTGCGCATTTTCTGTTTTCTGAACTAGTTAATATGAAGGCCACAAATGGGCCTGAAAATGGTAAGAACAAAATTCTCATTGATACATCTTTCAATGACTTATTGGTTGCGACCCGTTGCTGCGCTATATACTTAGCAGAGGTCGAAAAACGCATTTCAGCTCAGAAGTTTTGTGCATTGTATGTGTTCATCAATTTCGAGTTTTTTTGGAATTAATTCAGAACCGAGATATTGCCAATTTGCGAAAATTTTAACTTTACTAATAAAAAATTAGAGTGCTTTTTTACAAAATTTTCAGGGGTTCTGTTCTGGACCTCGCTGGGGGCGCTTGAGCGCCAACCCAGACCCCCAGCCGTACGATCTCGTTCTACATGTTGAAAGAGATTTTTAGGACAAAAAAGGTAAAAGGATTAGGAATTTTTAAAAATTTTCGGCGCTTCGCGCCGCAATTCGTTTATCTGTTCTGTATGATTTAAGCGGTATAAATTGAGTTTAAAGAGTAAAAACGTCAAAATTTTCCTGCGCTTAGCACCGCCGATTATTGTCTTCAGGCGGTAAAATATGACTGAATTTCTTGATACTTTGCGCCACTTATGATTTCCGAACTGTTTGTCAATAAAAAGGCGTAAATCCTACATGAAAACGGTAAAAATTTCGAACATTTTCGGCGCTTCGCGCCATTGGCTCCTCTACAATCAGTGCGCCATAGAAAACCGTTATGAAAAAACTGTGGAAGAAAACGAAAAAAAGCGAGAGCGATTAGTGATTAAAATTGAAAGTAATGCTAAATTGCTAAAACCATGTTTGAACTTGGAATGAAAATAAAAAGTTGAACATAACCAGCTTTATTAGTATGCTCTACAAACAAGTGAAGGTATCGTTTTTATCCTTTTCAAATTGGTATGTAATCATGCAATGTTAATTGTTAATCTTCAACCCCGACCCCGACCCCGAAAACCGGGGTTTTTCATCCCCGACCCCGACCCCGATCGGGGGTGAAAATCTGACCCCGTACGATCACTGAATAATAATAATAATTATTATTATTATTATTATTATTATAATAATAATTATTATTATTATTATTAGCCAATTACTACCGTAGAAAATGCAATAAAAATTACATGAAAAAAGGATTTAACGAAAGATAATGTCGAGAGAACGAAAGTTCATCAGCAGCATAGCATAGTAATGGCTGAGACGTACAGGCAGATCGCGCTCACGTACGCCCCTTAAGGAACTCATCTAAACAAAGTTTAGAAGTCAAACCATAAACCGTCTAAAAGATCTACAATCAACAATACTTTGGGGCGAAGTATTCCAAATTCTAGCCGTCCTGTTTGCAAAGTCGTTTTTCCTACAGTATAATGAAATTTGCGGATATAAAGCTTTATACCACTTACCGATCTGGTACCTTTTTCGGGTGCGAGTTAAGAAAAGTAACTGTCTCTTGATTATTTTGAAAGCAAAAGTAAGATCAAAATGAATTCGCCGAGTTTCGAGTCTTTCAAGATATAACAAACCTAACCGTTCATTGTAAGACAAGTTACCTTGTCGCCATAGTATTCTATTCGTAAATCTACGCTTAACTTTTTCAATACAATTAACATCTTTAATCAAATAAAGGTTCCAGACTTCAGAACTGTACTCCAAAATGGGTCTTACATAGACTTTAAAAGCTTTCACCATTAATTCAATATTCTTTGAGACAATGCTTTTCTGTATCAGTGATGCAACTCGAGAAGCTTTAGACGCAGTGTTTACACAATGAATGCTAGAAGATAGGACATCACTAATGTACACTCCCAAATCCTTAATAGATCCTTCAAAAACTATAATATCTTGAAAACACAGTTTGTAGTTGTTTTTAGGATTTCCATACCCCAAATACAACGTTGCACATTTACCATAACTCATTTGCAACTGTCATTCTTTGGTCCATGCGTGTAAGGAATCCAGATCCGATTGTAAGGGATCAGCATTACATGAAACTAGTGATCGACCGGGGCGACTTTTCTTGCCGGGGCAGTACCGGGGCTGAAAAAATTCCCGGCCCCGGCCTCGGCCACAGCCGGGGGCCGGAGTCAGACAAGGAAAATATTATTGCATGACACATACTTGGGGTGGGCATAGGAAGAGAAATAATGAGCGACTGCTCAATTCAGTAGTAAATGGCAAGCGCAAAGTAAGGTGCGCCTTTTCAAATCAAGTTTTATTGCTATTTATGTCACACGAAAGAAATTTAGTCCCCCAGAAATTTTTCACTCTGCATGTCTCGAAGCGAGTAGAAATGATGGCACAAAGTCAATGCCCTAACAGAGCATAAATTTTCCAAGCAAGTTAAAATAAGAAACAAAGACTTTGAATATAAATGAGAAAGCTCCGATGAAAAACAGAATAATCGTTACTAACAGAGCCAAAAACAGAAATAGTGGAATCAAAGAGATGTAGCGATTGGGCGGAATAGGTATTGGACGTAATAAATGAGAAATATATAGCTTATCGGATCGGTCGCAATTCTGCAGAGTAGTTTACTTTCGTCTATTATTCACTTCCGTCCTAATAACTATTACACAAGAAACGCGTTTAAAAGCAGGCGGTTCCCATCCAATTAAATGTAGAAGTGTTTTTTTAAATAGTTTTTGAAAACATACAATGTCCAACTAGAAATAGAACGTATTTGTCAACTATAACTCTTTTAGCCACTAGCTGCGAATAAATGAGATAAAAGTAGCATTTGGTTTAATGAGTTAAGTGAAGGAATCAAAAACATGCAGATTGTCCTGATCATTTATTCAGTAAAAGCTAAGGCACTAGGTCAAATAACGACATAAAGTTGTATATTAGAAAATCTCATTTGGATTGTAGAAAGAACGATTTTGCAAACAGGGTGGCTAGAATTTGGAATACATTGCCACAATGTATTGTTGACTGCAGAAATTTTAATCAGTTTAGGGTTTTGGTTTCAAAGCTTAATTTATTAGAATTCCTTAAGGGGTTATGTAAGTGCACTGCCTGTACGCCTTGGCTTTACTTACATACCAATACACTTTACTTTTTTTGCATTCATTTGACAAGTTTGGAGTAAGTTAAGAATATGGTACTTTCAGGATACTATGAAATAAACTTCAGAAGAGCGGATTTTTTTGCTCAGTACTCAGAACATGTTAAAAGAAAGCGCGGAAAAAATATTCATCCGTCTATGGTTAATATTACAAAAGCTATGGGTTTCGCTAATCCGCCTCTTCTCGACCTACGCAAGCATCTACTCGACCTAAGTATTGGAAGATTCAAACAGCTGAATGCAGAATCACATGTAGATACCCAATTTACGTTGACATAAGCATCTATACATCGACCTAAGCATCTATACATCTACCTAAGCATCTATACATCGACCTAAGCATCTATACATCGACCTAAGCATCTATACATCGACCTAAGCATCTACACATCGACCTAAGCATCTATACATTGAACTGAGCGGGAGCGACCTCGACCTAAGCAGCTTAAAACACCTTTTCAGATATACTTAGCCTAAGCCTAAGTATATTAGAAGCAAAAACTTAGATTTTCCGGAGTTTGTGAAGAATATGGTGTGAACCGATTTTGCGCCATTCCGGCAGAACTGCCATACAATTGCGCAAAAACGATACTTTGTGTCACTAAAAGACGCGGAAAAAAATAATAAACCAAATCCATACAAAACTCACCGAGTTACGGTACTTCAAGCATCATACTTCGACATTCACCATTTTGAGCCACTTTAAGGAATTTTAGCAGTTTATCAAAGGTTTCCAATTTTTACTAATTAATATTTTTTCTGCCATTTTCAAGGTCGCAGATTACAAGAAATTAAGTTATACTGCGTGGAAACCGAGATTAAAGAAAATTTTTTTGTAATTTTTTGCCCAAATTTTCAAGAATGTTTTTTAATTTCACCATTTTTAGCATTGTTTACATCCAGTTAAAGATTTCTACTTAAATACGATTCAAACAGCATTTTTGGATTATCTTGAAGTTCCAACAATTTGAAGATTCAAACAGTGGAATGCAGAATAACATTTACCCAGCTTAGGTCGACCTATGCATCTATACATCGACCTGAGCATCTATACATCGACCTAAGCATCTATACGTTGACCTAAGCATCTATACCTCGACCTTAGCGGGAGCGACCTCGACCTAAGCAGCCGAAAACACCTTCTCAGGTAACTAAGCCTAAGCCTAAGCGTCATTAAGCAGAAACTTGAATTTTCACATTATCTAGACAGAAAGAACATGCAAAAAATTGTATTTTCAAATTTAAAAATTTTCAAACAAAATTTTTTTCCGTAAATAAAAGTTATTTTTTCGTAATCAGCGACCCTGAAAATGTCAGATACATATGTTTTCAGCCCAAATTCGGAACATTTTTGGTAAAGTGTAAAATACCTCAAACAGCTTTCCGCACCTTTTTTCTTTTCTCTCCTTCATTGCTATGCTTCCTTCCTTAATTTCAGCCCATATTATTCATTTCTGACAAACGTGTAGGTCCTTGGATCGAGCCGTTTAATCGTCCCACTTAACACTCAAATCGACAGTTGCCTGCAACTTTGCAAGTATGGCTCAGATTTTCACCAAATTTTTTTCCGCAAAAATTTTTGGCATTTTTTCGTATTCGTTTTGCTCCTTTTCTAAAAGTACCATATTCTTAACTTAAGCCGACAAGTTTCGCAATTTTTGTTTATTCAGCTGTTCAATTTCATCTACTTTTTATTATTTTTTTTGTATGTATATACCAGTTACCACGTGTCATTCATGTTCTCATATGTTTCTATTTGCGAGCGCTTTTTACATTATTGGGTACGTAAACTGAAGTATTTAAAGTAACAGCCAATAAATATTATTATTATTATTATATAACAAGGACTAAGTATACATATAGTCGAATCAGTACAGTTCTCAAATATACACTTGCCCATTAATAAATAACTGGCATCATCAGCAAACAACATAATATCACTATGTTTAATACAATCTACTAAATCATTTATAAACACTAGAAACAATGTAGGCAATTACATAATATTTTAATGAATCAAATACATAAAAATAAGCAGGACTAAAAGATGAATAAACAAAAGAATTGAATAAATAGTGAATGAATATAAGCTATAGGCATAAAAAACAAATTATGAAAAAATACAAATTTTTATGCTTATGCAATGAAGGAAGAGACGAACAAGAAAGAACAATGCAAAACGTAACAAATACATTGCATGAAATCATAAAATTAAGAAAGAATTAAAATTGCGTGCGTCGTACGATATTAACTACAGTAAATATTAAACAAAGATAATTAGTATAAATGTTCTGCTTCGAAATCAAAAGAATGTTGAAATTTTTCTGACTAACGAGGCAGTCACATGCTTGGGTAAAAATAACAATTTATTAACTCACAAATTACAAATTTTATTCGCAGATCCGACAACAAACCAAGTAACATTAATACATTGATAAGTAACAACAACAACAACAACAACAACAATTTATTCGCTAAGTCGAAAGAAAATATTAACATACATGGATAAGACGAATGAACGAAAATGAAAATACATGAAAGACAAAACAAATTAAGTATGACGAAGCAGGGTAAACGTAAAGGCAATAGGAAAAACTGCTCTTACTTACGCCCCTTTAAGAAATTTAGAAAGGTTTAATCTTTTAAGTTTAGTCAGAAAAACGTGTCTATGTGGAGCACTTATAATCTGTTCAGGTAGAGAGTTCCAGATAGGAATTATTCGATTGCAAAAATCAAATTTTCTGCAATTTTTATTTACATGATTGACGAGAAGTTTACAAGAATTTGCTGCTCGATTAGAATTTAAATTAATTGTGAAGAAATCCTTGAAAGGAAGAGCTTGACATTTGATAATAGAAAAGGCTAATGTTAGGTCGTTATGGAGGCGTCTTAGTTCAAGAGTGTCCAGACCAAGTTCGTGTAATCTTGCAGCATATGTCAAATTTTTATCACTAAAAATTCGTTTCGTAAACCTTCTTTGAACCCGTTCGACGGAGGTGATATCACACAGCAGGTAAGGACTCCACGAAACACAGCAATATTCAAGCACTGGTCGAACGTAAGTAATGAAGGCCTTGACAAGTAATAATCTGTCTTTAGAAATAAAACTACGCAAGATCAGATTGCTTAACTGCATGCCTTTTTTCACAATATATTCACAATGAGATCTGGACGATAAATTAGAATTCAGAAAAACACCCAAATCTTTTACACAAAGTGTGTCAGTAGAAAGATAGAAATCATTTATGTGATAAGAATGCCTAGGGTTTGAACTACCCAGATATAGAACTAAACATTTATTAACTGATATTTTTAATTGCCATGTATTGGCCCACTCATGCACATAATTTATGTCAGCTTGAAGTGTCATGAAATTGGATGATAGATTCCAAAGTTTGATATCGTCAGCAAACAAAGTAAAATTACTGTTTTGGCGCATTTCACATAGAGTCGTTAATGAAGATTAAAAAAAGTGTGGGACCTAGTATACTACCCTGGGGCACGCCACTGGTAACAGGAATAGAATCAGATAAAGAATTTTTAATTTTAACGACTTGGGATCTATTAGTCAAGAAATTTTCGATCCAATTAAAAGAAAGTTTGTTCAGTCCATAAGATGCCAACTTAATTAGCAGTTTTTTGTGTGACACGGTATCAAAAGCCTTACAAAAGTCAATGTAGACAATGTCAACAGGAATTCCCTCATCTAGAAATTTGGTCCACTGATTTTTGCACTCAACAAGTTGTAACGCACATGATCTATTTTTTCTAAAACCAAACTGTTTTTCACTTAGCAGATTTTGCTTCTCTAGATAAGAAATCAAGGACATGTTCATTATAGATTCCATTAATTTACAAGAAACACAACATAAGGAGATTGGACGATAGTTATCAACTGATGACATATCTCCCTTTTTATGAACTGGGATCACAACAGCTTTTCGCCAAAAATCGGGTATCTTTCCACTTTGATAAGAAACGTTAAAGATGGTTTCTAAAGGTGAAAGCAACACTGTTTTCAACTTCTTAATAAAATATGCACACAAGCCATCGGGGCCAAGCGACAAAGTGGGCTTAAGCCTACTTATGGATTCAGAAATAGTCAGAACATCAAATTTTACAGAAAGAGGATGAGCATCACTTTTGACTCTGTTTGCGAAATGGGGAGAAACAAGATCGTCAATAACAAAATTACTCGCAAAAAAAGAGTTGTAAGCATTAGCTTTTTCAAAATCATTATCTATCATCCTGCCATCACACATTAATATTGAAGCTGACTTAGTCTTTCTTAAACGGTCATTAACGAAAGAATAAAAATTTTTTACATTTCGAGAATTTAAAAGCTTACGTTCCTCCCTCGTGAAAAGATCTTTCAAAGCAAATTTAATTTCTTTAGTAATCTTCTTATACTTGCTTAAAATAACAGGGCAACGACTCTTTTTATACTTTTCCCAAAGTTCCTTTTTAATTACTTGCAATTTACGACACGACTTTGGCAATGATTTTTTATGCACAGTATGCTTAAAAGGAACGTATCGATGTATAGCCTCATTAATTATGTCAAGAAAAACAGCATAAAAATCGTTAATGCTGATGCAATGGGTAAAACAGAGGTGCCAATCAATAGAGGCTAAAAAAATCTCGATAGATGCATAGTCCGCTTTTCTAAAGTCATACTCAAGGGAAGTTTGGTTGGGTACTACAGACGCAGGGAAACTGAACTCAATGCTAGAATGATCACTATTAGAGAAAGGTTCAGTAGTTAATACATTGAAGACAAGATTGCTGGAAGTACACAAAATTAGATCAAGAATATTTTCATCTCTATTTGGATCAAAAGATAATTGTATAAGACCAAGATTGACAAAACAATCATAAAATACTTGTGTCACAGGGTTTCTATAAGCAGAAATAATATTCAAATTCAAATCAGGCAAATTAAAATCACCTAGTAGGATACAATTTTGAGCATTTTCGACATAATGTTCAAATAATTTACTTAACTTATTAGCGATTTCTGAGTCATATTGGGGTGGACGATAACACATTATGAATCTGACAGATTTTTTACACAAGTGAAAATCACAAACTAATACTTCAGGACACAAGAATTCTTCCACAATAGAAACATTGATGATTTTTAGGGACTTCTTGAAAAAGAGTGTGACACCTCCTCCCCTATAGCCAATTCTGTCACATCTGTGAACAGAATAAGTTGCATATGGACAAATAAGGCCATCAGAAATATGATCATGTAACCATCGGAATCATCCAGAGTTACCAAGGTGGGTGCTTTTTACTAGTGATCGACCGGGGCCCCGGCCTCGGCAATCCCCGGCCATTTTTGAGCATCCCGGCCCCGGCCGGGGCAAGGTCAAAAAATGGCCGGGGCCGGGGAAAAATTTAGTGTAACTCGTATTTTGATACAGGCTGTGATACTGGCACTTATTTATCAATGAGCAAGTATTAATTTTGAGAACTGTACTGATTAGACCATATGTATACTTACTTAATCCTCTACTGAAAAAATGTTCAGGAAAATCTGCATGTTTTTGATTCCTCCACTTAACTTATTTAAACTAAATGCTACTTTTAACTCATTCATTCATAGCCATGGCTAAAAGATTTAGAGTTGACAAATACGTTCTATTTCTAGTTGGAAATTGTGCGTTTTCGACAAACTATTTTTACAAAAAACACTTTTACATTCAATTGAATGGGAACCACGGGCTTTAAAACGCGTTTCTTTTGTAATAGTTATTAGGATGGAGGTAAATTATAGGCGAATGTAAACTACGCTACAGAATTGCGTCCGATCCGATAAACTTAATATGTCTCAAATAGTTTCCTAAGGTCCAATGTTGAGGGGGGATGAAATCCCAAATTGGAGGACCAGAAAATTAAGTGGTGGACTATTATTAGCCGACTCTATTTTGTTGTACGAGCCTCTTGTGTTTGTACAAAGATCTCCGAAAAGGTCTTTGTATGAGCTAACAAATTTTTTGTAGCTATATTATATAAATATATTTTCAAACATTTTTGCTTACTATAATATGGTACAGTAGCGATTTTAGTGTGGTAAAACAGGGTCTTTTGACTTTTGATTGTATATTTTAGCTAATTTCTGGGTTTCTAACGCCAAAAATTACTAAAATTGTTCTCAAAACGGCGCAAAGCGCCTAAAAATTTGACATTTTTCCATTCTAAATACAGTCGAACTTGCTTAATGCGTACACCCAAGGGACCAAGCCCTTCTGTATGCATTATCCGAGTGCACGCATTATCCGAATACCCTGGATTTTAACAAGGAATACACTATTATGCGATAAAATCATTTTTTTAGGAAAAATATAGCAATACAAGTCTGCTTTATACATATTTTCACGCTTAAAGTCACAAAAATTTTCGATATCATTCATTTCGCTGAACAACTTTGTGTCACAATTGTCCTGTGCCATTAAATTCGTATGTTCGATATACTCAGTTTTAAATCCTGATAGCTCGGAACCGTTTCTGTTTCTCCTAGATCGTCCAGGTCACGAAACTAAATATTATGCACATTTTAAAAACAAATAGGCGCAACACTCATCTCAATGTGCCTAAAGTTTTCGCATAACCACAGAACTTGGCGGTGATTTGTCAACATTTTTAAATTTGTCCCCAGAGAAACTTCGTTTTTTGAAAACGCCATGACCAATCAAAATAACAATTCGTTTAAGGCTTAATTCCCCTAAAACTTTAGAATTCTAAGCTTTTCAAAGAAAGCTAAAGATCCAGACTAAAAATTATACACATTTGAGAAAACAGGCTCGCACAACACATAAGTCAATTTGACCAAAGTACTCGTATAAACAAGGAACTTTATTAGAAAAAGAAAATGTATCAAAATTTAAAATGATGCACATCAAAGATAGCAGAGAGACGCAAACATTTCGAGCTGATCGCATTATCTGAGGTGAAAAAATACATGTTGTATGCATTAAGCCGGGTAGTTTAACATGCAGGCATGGGCCCATGGATGAAATCGGCTGTACGCGTTACGCATTAACCGAGTACGCATTATCCCATGCTATTGCCTTATGTTTTACATGGCCTTTCGGTCCGGACCTAGCAATACTGTACTCATTATGCGAGAAAACGCATTATCCCGTGTACGCATTATCGAAGTTCGACTGTACAAATTTTGCCCTTTTAAAGATATATAGGACAGACAAGTTTTCAAATCGGAGCGAAGTGCCGAAAATTTTTTCGAATTTACCACCTTTTTACAGTTTTTATCTTCTTAAAAATCTTTGTACATGTACAAAGATTGTCCTGAAAAGTCTTTGTACATCGGGAAAATCTTTGGCGGATACAAAAAAACACTGTTTTGTACATGCTAATTTTTGTATACTTTAATATGGTACAGTAACAATTTCGATGTGGTAGAACATATTCGACCTTTAGTAGTGTATTTGGCTAATTTTTGGGTTTCTGAATATTTGACATTTTTCCATTTTTCCATTCTAAGCGCAGTGTTGCTTATTACAAGATTTAATTCGCATATTACAATTTTTGTAATATTTCTGATTTTGTAGTACAAGTTGTTTTAGCTTTCTCAGTCGAGTTTTATGTGTGAATTCCATCAAAAGCTCATAAAAATTTCGGCACTTCGCGCCAAACTAATATTATCAACTAAATTCAGGCCGAATTATCACATTTAGAACCACAATTTTTTTGTATTTGGCGAAGATTTTTGCTGATGTACAAAGACGTTTCAGGACCATCTTTGTACATGTACAAAGATTTTTGGAGAAAAAACTGTAAAAAGGTGTAGAATTCCTTATTGCAAATTCTATTATTTTAAAGATTTTCAGGGGGTAAGCGGCTATAAAAATGGAGCCGCGTACCCCCCTTCCCCTGAAAATGGCCGAGAAATATACAAGTTACAGGGGTTTGGGCCACCCCCCATCGACGCTTTGAAGCCCCGAACTTCCTTGAAAGTCAGAAAATATTTGATCACCCTCCCCCATTTTTTGGCAAAAACCTGCGCTTTTTTTGCTATTTTTATGTGTTTTTACCATTTTTGATTTAGTCGCTAACCCCCTCCTTCTAAAAATGGCGAGGGACCCCTATCCTAGATTTCCAGCCGTTACATGTATACTGAGGGACCTCATAAAATTTTAAGCGATTACATGCATGTTTTATTGTGATAGTTTCTCAATTTACTCTAGCTCACATTCTAAAATAATGTACCACTTCGTGAAATTCTAATAGATAGGTACACTTTTGCCATACTAAAAAATTAAGTTCAAAAAATTCAAAAGGTTTTCACCAAAAATCGTCTGACGGTGACTTGTGTCTTGGACCCTGAGGGGGTTATACCCCTCCCCCTTATGGGAATGTGTGATGTCTCATTTATTACATCCAATACCTATTGCATCCAATCGCTACAGCAGCAGTAGCAGTAGCGAAGATTCAAATGATATAGAGTGTGCTAATAGTAGCGACATGACTTTATTGATGATTCAGACAATGAAACACTGAACTAAATTTGTTTCTTGTGACATAAATAGTAATAAAACTTGATATGAAAAGGCGCACCTAACTTTGCGCTAGCCATTTACTACTGAATGGAGCAGTCGCTCATTATTTCTTTTCCTATGCCCACCCCAAGTATGTGTCATGCAATAATATTTTCCTTGTCTGACCCCGGCCAGCCCCGGCCCCGGCCCCGGCCCCGCCCCGGGCCGGGGATTTTTTCCAGCCCCGGTACCGCCCCGGCCCCGGCCAAAAAAGTCGCCCCGGTCGATCACTAGTGGACGATAACACATTATGAATCTGACAGATTTTTTACACAAGTGAAAATCACAAACTAATACTTCAGGACACAAGAATTCTTCCACAATAGAAACATTGATGATTTTTAGGACTTCTGGAAAAAGGAGGACACCTCCTCCCTATAGCCAATTCTGTCACATCTGTGAACAGAATAAGTTGCATATGGACAAATAAGGCCATCAGAAATATGATCATGTAACCATGTCTCAGAGACGAACACTAAATCATAACGTTCTGAAGAAAGTAGAGCATGAAATTCAGATATCTTATTTAGCAAACTTCTAGCATTAAATAAAACACAGCTGATATTGATTTTCTTAGAATTGAGCTTTTTAACAGGAACAGTAGGGGCGTGAACTCCCTAAGGGCGAGGCAAAGGACGCTTAAACTGCTTCAACTCATAAGAATTACGATCGATGAACCAATTCATCTCGCCCGAATCCCGTTTTTCAGCCAATTCAGCGTTCAAATGGCGAAGGGTTTCGCGCTGTTGCCAAGTGCGATCAGGTTCCAGTATAGACCTTCGATCGACGGCCTCGATCAGAAAATCTGGCAACGCAACGGATCAATTCGGCCTCTGATTGTTCGGAATCGCACTTTACCTTATGATACGTGGCAAATCGCAACCGTCCTTCCTCGAGACGATGACAGGGCCCGACCGATTGATGCTGACGAGTTTCGTCGTGTCGAAACCGGTCTGTGAGTAACGAGAAAAAGAGATGAAATATAAACATACACAGAAAGACAAGTAAATAAAATACATAAATAGTCGAGGAAAGCAGGATAAAGTAAACGCAGTACATAAACTGCGCTTATTTACGCCCCTGAATTGAATGATTAATATCAACCCTTTTCAATCTATTAAGAAAAACATATCTATTTGGAGCACTTATAACTTCCTCAGGTAGAGAATTCCAAACACAGATTACTCGATTACAAAATTCAAATTTTCTGCAGTTTTTGTTTGCCTGATTAACAAACACTTTACAAGAATTCATTGCTCGATTTGAATTAGTATTAAATGTAAAGAAATCCTCAAAAGGCAGAATATTAAATTTAATAATAGAAAAAGCTAAAGTGAGGTCATTATATAAACGCCTTAATTCAAGTCTTTCTAATCCAAGTTGAATCAATCTCTGATCATATGAAAGACTTTTATCATTGAAAAGTCGTTTTGTAAACTAACTTAACAATAAACTTCGCGCACTTTAGTCTGTTCTATTCCAAACGGCTCAGTATTGCTCTACAGACTATTACTTTCGTAAGATATTTTACGCTTCAGGTTGTTATGGCGGTTTAGTAAATTTGATACGAAAAGCACCTCAAATATAAAATAAGAAGAGTCTAAAGCCCACTATCAGAGCATGATTGAAGAGACTATTTGCGATAGAAAAATTAATACAGAAATTGGACTGAGGTGGAAATAGGTAATTATTCAAAACCGAAAAGGTATAAAGTTCGCCTAATTAATCAAATAATTTATATACTGTGATATAATCGTCATTCCACTCTATTCTGTCTCCCAATCAGGCTTGCCAAGTTGAAGGGTTTTCTCCACCGTTTTTTCCCACTTTTTGGTCTATTTGTCAACCGAAATTTTAGGAAATGTAAAAAAATTTTTGGGCTTGGTTGGCATTTGTGGAAAATTTTTGTATTGTTAAAAATGCGTTTTAGAGAGTTAAAACTTCAAAAATTTTTCGGCGCTTCGCGCCGAATTGATTTAGGTCTCACTTATTATTATTCTTTAAGCCGCGCCGCGCCATTTGCAGCATTTTTATCGACAATCTGGTCTAGAACTTCACTACGATTGAAAATCCTTATCTTCTGCACGGATTCAGTTAGTTTTTGTGATGCAAAAATGCGTTTTAGAGAAGTGAATCTACAAAAATTTTTCATTGATTTAATTCTTTTTTGTTATTAATCTGTAAGCCGCGCCGCGTCAATTGCAGCGTTTTTATCGACAATTTGATCTAGAACTTTACTACGATTGAAAATCCTTATCTTCTGCACGGATTCGGTTAGTTTTTGTACCTAATGCAAAAATGCGTTTTAGAGAGGTGAAACTACAAAAATTTTTCGGCGCAATTGATTTAATTCTTACTTGTTATTGAAGTTTAAGCCGCGCGGCGCCAATTGCAGCATTTTTATCGATAATCTTGTCCTAGAACTCCACTACGATTGAAAATCCTTACCTTCTGCACAGTTTTTGAAATGCAAAAATGATTTAGAGAGCTAAAATTTCAAAATTTTCTGGCGCTTCGCGCCATTTGATGAATTATAGTTTTACTTATCAAAAACGACTTCAGAATTGGCAAAAATGCTTTACTGAAGGAAGGTAATTCAAGTTTCAACATAAATAACGTATACTGATCGTGATATTTCTTGTAGAGCGCGAAATTTTTATACCAAAAGTGCATCAGACACCGCTATTGCATGTGTACATAAAATTTTCTACTTAAAAAACACTGATTCTTCAACACAGGCGTTCTATTTTAAACGCTTTTAGACCTCCCAAAAAACGTGGAAAAAAGTCGGGAAAAGTGGAAAAAATTTTTGGGTTCGGTCTATAATGTCAACCAAATCGCTGGGGAAAAAACGGTGGTTTTCTCCCATTTTGGGTTTTTTTGAAGTCTTTAGAGGCATGTTTTAGCGATTGAGATTTTTTATCTATGCTTAACCATTGGTTGAGGGTTTTTTAAGGTACATTGAGGTAATAATCGGGGTGTTTTGACAAGAGCACTTAGCACACCGTTTTTCCACATTCAGGGTTTTTTAAACTTGTCATTCCATTGACTCGCATGTCCCTTTACTAATTCGTAATTGCATTTATTATATATCTTGTCATTTTGTATTTTAACAGTTGGTATTAGTAATAAAATTTTCTTTCTTCTTCTAGCCAAACTTTCGAGATGAGGAAAAAATTTTGGGCTTGGTCCACATTGTGGAAAATTTTTGTAATGCGAAAATGCGTTCTATAAGGATAAAATTCCTTTACAAAAATTGATTAAATATACTAATTACTAATACTACTAATACCTTATTCGGAAAAATTGGTTTGCTCAAAAAAGATCTGCTAAACCTTGATTTTACAATTTTATTGTCAGGGCATATTTAGTAGTATCACATTCCGTGATCTGTATGTCCTTTTGTTCAGTCGCTGTTTTACCATGTATTTGTGTTTTACCAATTTTCGTGTATTTTTCTGGACAATAAATGTTTTTTTGTCAAAAAAAGTCGCAAGGAAAATAGCATAAGGTAAAACGCAAAATGTCCAGGACGCACACGCAAATAAATTGCGCTCACGTGTGCCCTATCAAAAAAATTCCTGAAATCAACCTTTTTCAAATTTTTCTCAAATGTGTTAACATTTAGAGAATTTCGAATATATTTTCGAAGATCGTTCCAAATTCTAGCTGATCTAGTAGCAAAGTAGATGAGGATTTTCAATTACCTATGGTAAAGTTTTAGAGCAAGTTGTCGATAAAAGTGTCACAATCGGCGCAGCGCGCCGGGAACATCTATAAAAACATGAAAAAATAAATCAATCAATGGCGGGGCGCGTGAAAATTTTGGAATTTCACTCTTTGGACCACAGTTTTGCATTACAAAAATTTTACAAAATGTGAACCAAGCCCAACATTTTTTCCCACATCTTGAAACTGGTTCACAAATACCCCTGAATATGGAAAAACGGTGGTTTGAAACGTTTTTTAAAAAGATAATTAGTTGAAAGATTTGTAGTAAATTATATTACATTAAATTAAATTATATTAATTATACTAATAGTAAATAATAAATAGTAAATTAATAGGGATTTGTAATAAATGGTTTAGTCATTTTCTGATTTTAAGGCGTCACAAATAATAAAAAAATATGGAGTAAGCACAGAATATATTTAACAACAAGAACAATTAGAAATCCGGGTTTAGAAAGTCCGGATCATTTTGTCAGAAATAGAAAGTCCGGATTTTGTTCCTATTTTCAGTCCAGAAAAGATTTTTAATAATATTTATAACAACGAGAACAATCAGAAATCCGGGTTCAGAAAGTCCAGATCATTTTGTCAGAAATAGAAAGTCCGGATTTTGTTCCCATTTTCAGTTCAGAAAAGATTTTTTGGCAAAAAATTACAATCAGGAATCCGTAAAAGTGGGTCTAAAAAGTCCGGATTTTTCGCAAAACGTGCTGAAATCCTTAAAATAAGGCGCGAAAAACAAGTTGGATTGAGAACTGTCCATTGTCTTTCGAAATATCGGGGATTTTATTGTTAAATTCGTGTTTTCTGCAATTTAACTTTAGTACCTACATAAAATTGATGGTTCTACAGTTTTTTCGCCAAAAAAATAATTTTTCGTATCATTTCCGATATTCTGATCACGAATATACCAATCTTTTCGCTTGTAAATTTTTTTACGCGTGATATATGTATATATATATATATATATATATATATATATATATATATATATATATATATATATATATGCAAGTTCTATGCAAATTGTCGTCCAAACGCCTATAAGTCGACCTAAGTGAGAGTAATACCGACCTAAGCACCCTAAAATTCTCTTTCATCTAGAAGTAAGCCTGAGTTTAAGAAAAATTAAGAGGAAACCGACTTGCAGGATAAATGTCAAAACTGCCTATTTTTAAGCATTGTGAATTTTGGACTTCAGAGCCCTATAGTCCCCTCAATATTGGACGTATTTTCATTAAACTATTTTTCCGCGCTTTATTTTAACCATTTCTACTAGTTTTGTAAAAAGTTCGAACTTCCAAACTGATCTTTAATAATTTCTGACGGAACCCATATTCTGCACTTGAGCACATAGATACTTAATTCTCATTTTAATAAAATAACTATTGGTTTTTCAATCTTCGTGTATATTTGTACCTACTGTCTGTACGAATGATGTAATTACAGCTGGGCGAAAAAGGGAAGTACTGCGAAGATTACAATTTTGAAATTTTTTTGTGACTAAGTCAATTATGTTTGTTCCGAAAAAGAGAAAATCTCTTTGGTTGCAGCAATCAACTGTGTAAACAGTAGGGAAAGCCATTTGAAAATGATTTTTTTCCAAGGGGAAGGAATAAAGGCATTTTACCTACAATTTAGCAGTATGGAAGAAGTTTTTCGAACTTTTTAAAATTCGATGAAAGATTGTCAATTCGTATACATTGCTCACGAATATGATCAGTTTTTATCAAAGCTGAGTAGTTTTTGAGTTATTAAAATTTTAGGTAGTTCACTGAATAATAACTATTATGACGTCATCAGGCAAACCAATCCATGTATCTCGACCTAAGCGGGAGTACTACCATTTACATAAATCTCAGCGTAAGCCAGTGATCGAACCGAGGGTACTTTTGGACCCTCGGCCTCGGCCGAGGCCGAGGCGACTTAAAATCCTTGCCTCGGCCTCGGCCGAGGCCGAGAGCGAGGGTAATGCCGAGGGTCAAGCTTATATGCCTATCCCTATAAATAGTACTCTTAGAATATTTTGTATGCACATGAGCTAGAGAATAATCGTAATATTAAACACTTTATCGAATGTCAAACAATTCATTTTTATTTCCAATAATAGTAGATTAAATGTGTGAAGGATTTATTGAATAAAGTCAGCAGCACGAAAGCATACTTAATTTAACAAGTTGCCGTTGATTAAGACTTGGAAAAGTTGATAAAAAATATGGCTGAACAAGCACTTAAAAACTTTTATTACTATAAATAAGAATAAGTGTCGAAGAAATAAACGAACAAAAGAAATAAGCTAAGTAAAGACAGAACTGTAGCCATTGTTGTGCTCGCTTTTGCAGTAATGCATGTTTAAACATGCTTTTTCGGTCATCCAATTCTGGTGTGGCAGGTAATATGACGGAAACTGCACTGTACTTTCCGATCATAGTTTCCCAAGGTCCAGAGTTTAGGGAAGGGTGAAATCCTAAAATGGGGGACCAGTAAATTAAGTAGTGTCTTTGTATGAGCGAACAAACTCTTGTAGATATTTTATATAAATATATTTTTAAACATACACATTTTTACATACTGCCAGTGTGTGACCTGCAACCGGCATGCAGTCCTAAAGAGTGTTTTTTTTTGTGCAAGATACCTTCTTTTACGTGTACAAAGATGGTATCTAAAAGTCTTTGAACATTTTGTACATGCAAATTTTTGTGTAGTATTATAGTATGGTACAGTAGCGATTTAGTGTAATAAAACAGGGTTTTTCGACCTTTGGTAGTGTATCTTAGCTAATTCCTGGGTTTCTGAATATTTGACATTTTTCCATTCTAAATGCAAATTCTACTATTTTAAAGATATATAGGACGAACAATTACTGATGCGCCTAAAATTTTCGGAAATTTTACACCTTTTTACAGTTTTTGTCTCTCCGAAAATCTTTGTGCATGTACAAAGACGGTCCTGAAAAGATTCTGTACATTATGAAAAATCTTTGCCGAATACAAAAAACCGTGGCCCTTAATGTGATAATTCGGCTTGAATTTAGTTGATATCAGCTTTTGATGAAATTTACACATAAAACTCGACTGAGAAAGCTAAAACAACTTGTACTACAAAATCAGAAATATTACAGATATTGTAATATGCCAATTAAATCTTGTAATAAGCACTACTGTGCTTAGAAATCCAATGCAACATCAGGATAAATTAGTCAATTTTATCTTTGAAAGGCAAAAAAGTGCAAAGTTATTAAATAATACTTATTTTGCATAAAATTTTTAAAAGCAGTATAAATAGATACAAAAGATATTTAAATCTGCATAAAGATGCCTAGATTACACAAAAATTGATTTTGGAGTGTTTATTTCCCCTGCTTCAATCTAAATACAGTATATTAGCGATATTTTGCGCTAAGCGCCGAAAATTTTTGAAATTTCCTAAAATATGCTGAAAAAACTATATAATTAATATCACTTTGTCCAAGAAAGTATTTTAACATTGTGTAAAAATGGCTCTAAAAAAATACACGAGCCGAAATTGATTTTTGGCAAAACCTGCATTTACTGGCCATTTTTAGGTGCGTTTTTGCGATTTTCGGCCGAAAATTCGTGATCATTTACCCCCTCTCCCATAAAAAATGGCCGAAAACCATACGTGTAACAGGGGGGGTTTGGGTAATTCCCCATCCACCCAGGATCGGACGTCCTCCCCACACCCTTCCCTCCAACGTCAGAAAATTTTGACCCACCCTCCCCATTTTTGGCGAAAATTTGCGCTTTGTTGGCTGTTTTTAGGTGCTTTTGCCATTTCTGACATAAAATTAGAGTCGCTAATCCCCCTCCTTCTAAAAATGGCCAGGGACCCCTACCCGAAATTTCAAGCCGTTACGTGTATGCCGAGGAGCCCCTCCCGAGAATTTTGAGCTGTTGCATGCATGTTTTATTGTGATAGTCTATTCACTCTTGCTTACATTCAAAAATACTGTATCACTTCGTGAAATTAATAGTTAGCTGCACTTTTGCCATAGTAAAAATTAGCCTCAAAAATTATTCAAAAGCTTTTCACTAAAAATCGTCTGACAGTGACTTGAGTCTTGTACCCTGATAGGAGGGTAATAACCCTCCTCACCCCCGCCCTTTGGGAATGTGTGTTTCCGATCCATGTAGCGAGCATGAGAATTTAAACTTAGTCATCACATGAATAATGAATTGGCACTTTGCTGTATGTAACTTGGTGTAAATGGGTACGCGACTAAAACTTTAAGAAAAGTCTATAGGTAAAAAATAGCCTGTGTACTGCAGATGCATTCTAAATAGTTAATATTCAACGGATATATTAAACTTATTCAAATTTGATTTTAACCCTCGGCGCTTTTCAGCTTCGCCCTCTTTCTCGCCGAGGCCGAGGCTCCAAAAAACGCCGAGGCTTGCCGAGGCCGAGGCCTCGGTCCGATCACTGGCGTAAGCCTAGGAAAATTCAAGAAGTTTGAAAAAACAATAAGTGTTGCGACTATACTTTGCACAATAGCAGTTACTCTTCTGGATAAATACCAAATTTTATATAGGTTTCAAATTTAGAATAAATTTTCGTTATGGATTTCTGCAAAAACTCGGCTGTTCAAGCTCCAGCTAATCAGTCTTGGCGTCGTAATAAATGCACATAACTAAGTTATTTGAAAAAAACTCGAGAAAATTTTAAAAATTCGAAAATTTTTGAAATGTTTCCAAATTTGCTCGACGAAGTATAGGTAGCAAATTTTTTTATTGACGGCCGATCGATTGATGAAAAAGTTGGATGTTATAGTGATAAGAAAATTGGTTAGTTGAGTGAATTCGCATACACTTTCGTTAAAAATAGATTTTGAGGCTTTGCCTCGGACCCCGCTGGGAGCGCTTGAACCCTCCACTATGGACCTCTCAGCCCTGAAAGAAATACTTTTTATTGAATTCTCACTGTATCTGAGGAATTCGAGCAGCAAAATTTGCAAACTAAAATTCATCTTTTTGTCTCCCCTCATGTTTTCGAAAAATTTCGGTCGTGCCTTTCCTCTTCCCCAAACAAAATCCTGGATACAGGCCTGTATTTACAATCCTGCTCATATGTACCTATCTATGTACGTAGTGTTATTAGCTTAGTGTATGTGGCATATGGTGGCCGAGCCGCTTTAATTTTTTCTATTAGCCAACGGACGCAAGTCGCGTCAAACCTCAATTCGTAGTATTAGCTACAAGAATATTGTGAGAACGCCTATTCTCAAAGCGAAATTCAGTAATTTGCAACTGATCAATTTAATCCTTGAATATACTTCCGTATATCAAAGTCGAATTGATTTTACTGAAAATAAAGCAGGATGTCCTCTACTAGTAATGAGGATGCTAAAAATATGGCGTTGCTCTTCTTCATGGATCACTTAATGCAGAAGAATGGCCGCCGCACTATACACGATCTGAGTTGCCAATTTGGCGCTCGTGGTTTTTCACAGGAAATGAGAGAGGCCGTCGGAGCTACTCAGGTGTGACATTAGAAAGTCGATATTTTTGCCTCAAAATTTCGAGGTTTTTATCTAATGCTTTGGTTTAAAATGTTGGACAAAAGTTTTGTCATAGATGCACGAGGTCAGGTTAGCCAGGGGTGAAATAAAGCTTTCGGGGTCAGGGAGGGGTAAAATCTAAGCTTTTTACTGCAGTAACCCGCATTTTGGCTATTTTTACGTCGAAGTCCGTTGAAAATACACTATTTTTTGGCTCAAACTACTCGACAGTACCAAACTTCTGGACCTTCCTTTTGAACGCTTATTGTGAACATTCGAAAATCTTTTTTATCACACCTCGGCATATTTTACAGTCACAAGATGTCTAATGACTAAAATTCTTTTCAATTCAGTGGGTGATTCTAAAATTTTCACACAGTTTCTTGTATCCAAACTTTTCAATTCGGACGATTTGTTTGCTAAAAGGTTTTTTCCAATTTTGGATTTTGGACAGTTGCATTTTCTGCCACCTTTTAAAATTGAAATTATGTTTCTTAGTCCATCTGAATTGGTTATTTTGATCTGCTTAGCTTACTTATAACCTGTTCTTCACCACAGGAAGGACTGACCGACTTTTTGTCCCAGTTTCCTTCATTGTTCGTTATCGAAGGAGATACGGTAACAATGACGGGCTACGGAGATTTGGCGATGGGCGGTGCCAAAGCTTCTCCATTGTTACAAACGCTTTCTAGAGATAGAAACTACGAACAGGAGGCGGTGGAATTTTTGAAGAGAAATTAAGACGTTTTGGGCCAGAATTACAGATTAAAAGTTTGCTAGGTAATTTTACTAATAGTATCGCATATTGCGTAATGATTTTTGACTAATCAGTAATGAGTTGCTTAGCGCGTTAAGCGACTTTCTTATTAGTGATTATAATTTGTTTATTTATTTAATTATTTAATCGTGATAATGTATGTGAATGTATGTAAGTGTCTGTGTATGTCAGCGATATTGAATCTGAAATCGTCAATTTATTCACCGCCGAACTGTCGCGTTGTAAAACTGATTAATTTTTTCTAATCGTCTTATGAATTTTTTATATTAAATAATTTGCTGAATTTTTTGAATCGCTTAAACTCATTGCATTCTGTTATAGTCCATTATTCCGTATTGTAAATGTTATCATACGTGTTAATGCTTGAAATTTCGGGAGGGGATCTCCGGCCTTTTTTAAGGGGGCTCAATGTTATCTTCGGCTTTTGGCCAAAAAAGGCTTAAAAACATTTTAAAAAAAGATAAAAAACGCATATTTTACTAAAAAGGGGGTTAAAATTTTGCTGGCTTCGATAGATGGGAAACTACTAACTTTGGGTTGGGGAATCATCCACCCTCCCCTGTTACCTGTATGATTTTAATGTGTTGGGCATTTTCGCAAGCATGATTTGCCCATTTTAAAGAAAAAAACAATTATATCAGGTCATCGAAGTCAATCAGCTCCCGAAATTCGGCTCGTATCCGGTCGGCACGTGAAAGATTTCACCGACTTTCTGTCGCATCATCCCAATAATTTTGTCGTGGAAAATGACCGAGTTCGCCTTAGGCATATGCCCGAACCAATTATTGCGTCGGACAACGAATCGGACGATTTGGGCGTTGAGCCGGAAGGCCAGGCGATCAGCCCGGGGGTCAGGGCCAAATTGAAGGCGTTGGACTTTTTGAAAACGACGGTCGAAGAGGTCAATCAGCCCCAGGGGCCGAACGGTAATGCGAGGGGGTTTTCGATGGTTTTAGTCTCCTCATATCTTTGCGTATGTACATACGTTCAAAGACAGGCAGTGGCGGATCCAGGATTTTCTGACGGGGAGGACTCCAAAATTCACTTGAAAAATCAAACATAGTCCGGAAAATTATATACAGGAGCGTAACCAGCCGGGGGGTCCGCCCCCTGAAATGAAAAAATATTGTTATTTTTCATAAGGGTCACCCGAAAGAAAAAATTAAAAATTCTCGAAGTCTACTAAAAGGACAGCCAAAATGCGTTTCTGGCACACTTTTGAGCTACTGAACTCAAAATTTTCCGGCGCTTCGCGCTGGATTTCTTATTTTCTATCTTATTTCTTACCGTAGAAGCCCAGATTTGACTTAAAAATAGCGAATATGTATCGACAATTTTCGGCGTTTCGCGCCGATTTATTATTTTCTTCATTAGTTTTCTTTGCAAAACCGCAAAATTAAATGCAAAGACAAATATTTCGAAATGTTCTGGAGTCAAGCTTTAACTTGATATTGAGAAATTAGTTTTGCAGATAGCATTATGAATATGGATTTTTGATTAGCAAATTTGAAATCAAGCAAGAAAACTTTTATTTTTTTTGAAATTTTTTCTCTGAGAACTGAACTGCAAACGTTAAAAAATAAATCATTACTATGTTTAATGATCGACTACTCAGCAAATAGATTTTAATTTTCTACTACTACTTTCAAAGTAAAGCAAAAACACTGACTTTGAATGGCCTAAGTTGAATACAAGTCTTTATTTTTTGCTATAGAAATAGCTGAAATATCAAAGTCAGTTTCTGAAAAAAGGTGGATCGATCAGCTAAATTAGTGAGTCAGTCCCCGAAAAATGGTGATGCATTACTTTAAAAAGGTGGGTTCAGTCCCTGAAAAAGGTGGATCGATCACCTAAATCAGTGGGTCAGTTCCTGAAAAAGGGTGGGTCGATCAGCTAAATCGGCGAGTCAATTGGTGGGTCAGTCCAAGAAAAAAGGTGGTTTAGTCCCTGAACAAGGTGGGTCGATCACCTTAATCAGTGGGTTATACCCTGAAAAAGGTGGATAGATCGGCTAAATCATTGGGTTTATCAGCTAAATTGGTGGGTCAGTTCCTGTAAAGGTGGATTGGCATCGAAATTCGGTGTATTCATCCATAAAAACGGTAGGTCTGCTTCCAGGATATGCGGTCTTGCTTTACGTGATGCAGTCACTGATCACTATGTACTGTAGAATTTCCTTACCCGATCTCCGAAAACTTTCTCCTCGTACAAAACATAGCCCCATCCAAGTTACCCATTCGCCCCGCGTAGTAGATTGGCCGAAATGTGGCATTGCCTAAGTGTAGTTATAATATCGAGTTCTATGCGCCTCTTGAATTTCTTTGAAATCTGCGGAATATGTATCCGAATTAGTACATTTTCTAGTAAAATTACGGATTTCTAATTTCTATTCATTGTACAAGGACGAAAAATACTCCAAATCATCCTGTACCAAAAAACACGCTTAACGTAAACGTTGTATTCGTTTTTTATTAGGTTTTTATTTTTATTATTTTTTATTTTTATTTTTTAAAATTTTGTTATTAGGTCAGACGTCTCCATTAGCCGTCGACGCGTTGTACAAGCGATTTTGCGAGCGTTTTTCGCACAAAGTGCGTCAACACGTCGCCGCTAATCCGAAGGAATTGTTGCAATTCCTCAAACTCAATCGCAACATCTTCTTCATCCGCTCGAACAAAGTGTCGATCGTGCGCAATCGACCGTCGCTCCTGATCGGCGGCGGCGACGCGGACGATTCGCCGCTCAGCGATCGCAGCGTCGTCGCTGACGCTAACGCCGGCGTTTTGTCGCCGGCGTCGACGCCGGCCAGCGATCGCAGCGCCGCGAGCGACGGCGGCGCCGTCGCTGCGTCATCTTTTCGCGTCTCGTTGGTCAAGTCGCTGGCGGCGGCGCAATCGGCCCTCGGCGACTTGGCTCGCTGCTTGACCTACGGCGGCAGCGGCGATAAGAGAGTCGACGTGACCGGTGAGCGTACAGTAATCGCCGACATCGCATCGTAAGAGTTCTGGGGGGGTAGAAATTTTAAAGCTCCTTTTTTCAAGTTCAAAAATGGTGAATACGCGTCAAAAAACATCGTTTTTCGGCGTTTCTGGTGATTCCATCTTTCTAGAGCATAGAAGCTTTGAAAAATCTCGAAAAATGGATAAAAATTCGAGCAAATTGAACGAAATATATCCAGAAAATGGGTAAATTAGGCGAAGCGCCGAAAATTTGACATCTTTGAGCCAATAGATAACTAAAACGCTCAAAACAGCACCTTTTTCCGAATTTTTCGAAAAATTTCGAAAATCGCGAATAATCTGTACTGGGGAAGAGTGAACCCCCTAAAGTTCATACATATATGGTAATCACATCAAAATATGATGTAAAACATAAAAGATGAATAATTGTTTAATTTTAGTGATTTTTCAAAGTTACATAATACCAACATATTTGTTTCTATCTTGAAATTTGTCATTGTTTTTTAAAAAATAAATCAATATAAATTTACGATTTGCGACTGCAGGTACATAGAGCCTAAAGGCACGACTGTTAGCAGAATATCTTCGGACAAAAGGTACTAATCTGTTTATTTTACAACCTTCTCAAACATGTAAACAGTATGGCTGATAACCACACCTGGGCGTGGGGGTTTGGGGGGGTATGCACCCCCGAGAAACCAAAATACCCCCAGAAATCAAAATACCCCTCCAGAATTCAATTTTTGAAAATTTTTTCGTTTTCCCGCAATTTTTTGATGCCAATGGATAGTGCTCGATGAGAAACGTCTAAAAATGGTATTCTTCGCCATACCACCATTTTTAAGGCCATTTTTTGACCTTCGAAAAATCTTGCACCCCCAGAATTTTCTTGCTGCCCACGTATGCTGATAACCATTTTGGATGGAGCATGATTGTGAAATTCAACGAGGTGAAATGGCTTCCCAGACCATCAATTTGTGCTCGAGTTTTTATGAAATCACGAAGTTATGACTTTAAGGGACATATTTGACATCTAAAAAGATCTTGTGATGCGATAGTCAGTTGCTCTGGGAACCGATTCAATCATAAAGTGTTTGACAATAAAGATTTGTTGTTTATCCGATGCGCGGAAAAACAAAACTTATACCCGAAAAACCTCAAAAAAGATGATTTCACAGCGATGCCGTCGTTTTTTCATCTAGAATCGTTTTTTACAACACTTAGCCATCTCCATGCTGTTAATTTTCACCTCTTCGCCGAAAGTTTGACTTTGCGCACCCTGATCAAAAATGAAGAGAAACCAAAAAATTTGAATATAATGGAATTTTATTTATTTAATTAACGCCTTGAGTAATTTAGAGATATCGTGAAGTTCCTGAAAATGGGCTCAGTACCATAGGTGGGCAGCACCGAAATTCTGGGAGGGGAGGGGGTGAAAAAATTTTCAAAGGTCGGTCTTAAAAGTGGTCGTATGGCGAAATAACACAATATTTCGACGTTTCTCATCGAGCACTATCCAATGGCATCAAAAATAGCTAAAAAAGCAAACAAAATTTTCAAAATTCGAATTCTGGGGGAAGTATTTTGATTTCTGGGGGGGGGGTATTTAAACTTCTGGGGGTGCATACCCCCCAAAACCCCTCACGCCCATGTGTGCTCAGTACTCTTCTGAGGTAAAAAATTAGGAATTCGAATCCCTCCGGTGATCGTTCTAAGACGTAATTTGATAAATTGAATGCAAAATAATGAATAGACCAATGAGTCGAGATTGTCGTCGCTGAATGGTTCAACGATTCAGCTGTTCAACAATAAACAAATAAATAAAAAAGGCGGATGCCTTAATATGACATTTGCATTCAGCCCGTATACAGGCTTCGGCCAAGGAGGGGCGGACTTAAAGTAAATCGGCTGATATCTCTGGAATTTCGTAGGGATAGTTAGTAAAAATCGCATTTTCTGAGGTTTTTCAAAGTGCTCTATCCAATAACCTCACAAGATTAGAAATTTTTTGAAAAATTTTATTTCCTTCAAATACGCTGCGATATTATTTGATTAAAAATAATATTAAAATCATTATTTGATCGCGCTTCAGGCAAAATTATAGAAAATAATCCACGTTGCCGCGCGCAGCGTCGAAAATTTTACGGCTTTCGAGCAAATAGATAAGGTTTTCCCATATTCCCGCGCATTATCTTACCTGTCAAAAATTTTTTACGGCTATGGGGGGCGCCCTCGCTCCCCCTAAATACCCTGTGTACTTACGGTTTTTTTTTGTATTCGGCAAAGATTTTTCCCGATGTACAAAATTTTTAATATCGTCTTTGTACATGTACAAAGATTTTTTGGGACGGCAAAATCTGTAAAAAAAAGGTGTAAGATTCTCGACGCCGAAATGAGTAATTTTCTGTCCTATATATCTGTCAAATGGTAGAATTTACATTTAAAACGGAAAAAACGTCATATTTTTCGGCGGTTTGCGCCGTTTTGAAACAATTTTTAGTAATTTTTGGCGTCAGAAACCCAGAAATTAGCTAAAATACACTGCCAAAGGTCGAAAAACCCTGTTTTACCACACAAAAATCGCTGCTGTACCATATTAAGTACACAAAAATTTGCATGTGCAAAATGTACTAAGACTTTTAGGAACCATCCGTGTACATGTACAAACGGACCTTGTACAAAAAAACACTGTGCACATTTGCACATTTGGTATGCACTTTTTATCTTATTAGACGATCGTCGTCGTACGTTCAATGTTCCAGCCTTTGGTGTTGACGCCAAATGGGCTACAGTGAGCGATCGGGAGTTTTTAAGCCTACTGATCATAGCCTCGGGCGACGGGTCGAAATCGTACGTGTTCGATGCGGCTCACAGTTCTAGTATTGTTCTCGAATCCGGTGTCAAGGAACTGCTGGAGGCCGAAGATGTTGTAAAGGTGCATATTTGGCGTACTCGTTTATTTATCATTTATCTTTGAATTTTGATCAAAAATTGTATATAAATTAATCAAATTAAATGAAATAATTTTAGTTTAAAGCAATGCTTTACATACTTTACAATGTACGCGTTTAAGATAAGTACATCCCAATTTATAACAAAATTTTTCAATTCTTTTAGCCGGACCGAGTGACAATTTCTTTTTTAAAAACTTTTTCGGGTCAATACTGACTAAAAAACCAAGTCAGTCCTGCTTAATTGTGATTTTTTCATATTTATTGAAAACAAATGATGTCAACAACGTTCTCTTTCTTTTTTTGTTTTTCGCTACGTGATTTATTTACATTTTGTTTTATCTATATCTTTAATTTTGCTTTTATGCTTCTCGTCTTGATTCAATGGATTTTATTAATTTTCTAATATTTACTTCTTGCAGGTTATGCACGATAGTTCGAAATTTTGTGATCGCATATGGCAGCAATATGGAATAGCTGTGAAAAACGTATTTGATACTCAGGTTATTTACTTATGCTACTATTCAGTTTTTGTTCTCATTCTAGTTCGACTTTTATTTTACACGTACGCTAATCAGCGTAAACTGTTTTCTGTCATTCACTTTTCTAATAACGCAATTTGTTGAATTTTTTAATAATCGAAACTTTTAATAAATGTCTACTGCCAACCGGAATACTGTAGATCTTGCAATGCAATCATTAAAAAGTATTTCACTAACCTTACATGTTATTCTGAACATTTTTTTGACCGAAAACACTTCCGAAGCAAATTTTTACCCGCAAAATTGAGAACAAATTAATTTTTGCTTAAAAATTAGCTCAAGACCCGCATTTCGGTCAGCGAGCTGCAAAAGCAAACTTTTGTGTTTTGGATATTTGTTAAATTTAGAAAATTTATTTAAAAAATAGACATTAATTCTAAAAATTTATCTGTTTATCCTCGCCCGCATTTCTTAATTATGTTTATTCTTAGTAAAGTTTACTTTTAGCATTGCGTATTTTAAGTATATTGTCGTCGTGTACGGTACTACGCATTTTATATTGCATATATTTGTTATTTTTTAATTTTTATGCTTATTCTGTTATCTTACAGATTGTTATGTACGTGCATATTCGTTTTTATTTATGACCTTCTTGGTAAGTTACACGCTTGTTTTATTCCTATCTCTGATTTAATGTTTTTGTTTTTTATATTGTTGCATTATTATTTTATTATTTTTTATTTTTTATCTTTTTTTAATTTTATTATTTCATCGTCGCTTTCTTTCAATTACGGTAAAGATAGCAAATACGGTTTTACAACATCATCGGACCGGGAAACCGCTTCACGAAATTAAACCTATTTCATTTACGATGCTGCAACGAATTTATCATCCTCAATCCTTGTTGTACTCCGAAAGTAGCGTTTCTCATTCGTCGGATACCGTAACGTAAGCAATTAATATACTTTAGTTTATTTCTTTTTTGATCCTTCAAATTTTTTCAAATTTCATAATTCGTAAACTATTTAGGAAGAAGTGGGTAGGGGAAAAATCCGGCATTCTTTAACAACTCTAATATTAAGGAGTCAAAAATAAAATACGTCGAACTCGTCTATAAGATACTCTGGAAATATATATGTATGACTTTACGGCATGTATTACCCGATAAATCTGTGGCCCCAGTCGTTCGTAATGCATCAGATGCATACATACTCGCCTATTAAACTCGGCTTATCAGTCTATAAAATTTAAAATTATAGTACAAAGCAGTGTTTTTTTTGTACAAGGTCCGTTTGTACATGTACAAAGATGGTCCCTAAAAGTCTTTGTACATTTCGTACACACAAATTTTTGGGTACTATAATATGGTACAGTAGCGATTTTAGTGTGGCAAAAACAGAGTTGTTTGATCTTTGGTTACGTGCTTTAGCAATTTCTAGGTTTCTGAGGGCAAAAATCAGTAATAATCGTCTCAAAACGGCGCGAAGCGCCAAAAATTTCGCATTTTTCCTTTCAAAATGCAATTTCTGAAATTATAAAGATATATAGAACACACAATTGCTCATTTTCGGCGCGGAGCGCCGAGAATTTTGCGAATTTCGAACCTTTTTTGCAGTTTTTTGTCTTCCAAAAATCTTTGTACATGTACAAAGACGGTCCCCAAAAGTCTTTGTACATCGCGAAAAATCTTTGCCGAATACAAAAAAACCGTGGTACAAAGCAGTTAAATTACTTTATTAAGCTATAGTAACTGATCTGATTCTGTTGCATGCAGCCTAACACGTATGTACTATATACATATAAAGCAGGGTTTGTAAAACACTCGGCTGTAGCATAGGTGCACTAGGCCAGGGTCGGCAGTGATGGGAGGTGGTGAAATCCAAAAAATCAAAAACGGTAGGTTATTAAACGCATTTCGTGGTAAAACGGCATTTTTTAAAACATTTTCGGTCCATTTTGACTGAGTTATATCGTTTTTAGCTCTGAAAAGTATATAAATTGGTCAATGAGAAGAGAGATTTTAATTTTTTTCTTTTTACACGATTTTGACATAATTTTGGGCGCTTTTCTGAGTAAAAAACACATAAAACTGTTAATCCGGCGCGACGCGCGGGAAACATTTTGACATTTTGCCCTCAAAAATGATATATGAGTAGAAACCGCTCCGTCGGCTCCAAATCGCCGGACAGTACCTACATGGCTGATCTTCAGGAGGTAGAGTCAGCCCCATAGGTGGACGGCACCAAAGCTGTGGGGGGGGTGCAAAATTCTTTCAAAGGTCAAAAAAAGGCCTTAAAAATGGTGGAATGGCGAAGAAATCACCATGTTTCAACGTTTCTCATCGAGCACCACCCATTGGCATCAACAAAATTGCGAAAAACCAACAAAGTCCAAAATTCTTTATTTTGGTTTCTGGGGGTGCATACCCCCAAACCCCCCCCCCCTTCCGCCCAGGTATGGTCGGCCCTCACCCCCGTGTGCATGTAGGGTTGTAGAACGCGGCTCTTTGGCTATAAAAAGTGGCACTTCAATTACTAGATATTAAACAACCGTGGAGATTTATGCAAAGTACCGTGCAATTTTTAGCGCAAAAATGGGTTATCAAAAATTACTATCGCATATGTGTAAAAAAGCCATCAAAATCAATTAAACAAACGAAGATAATTGAGTTTTTTCATTGAAATCTCTGTAAGTTGCGTTTCTTTTGAAGTAAACCGTAATCCTCTCATACATTAGAGCAGGCATGCGCAGCATGGGAATTCTGGGTGGGGAAGTGAAACCAAAAAATTTTTTCAAGTGCCCTTTTCAGCTGAAAAACGGTGGATACGCGTCAAAGACATCATTTTTTTGGCGTTTGTGATGATCATCTATCTTTTTGAGATGTAAAAAGACGAAAGAATGCGAAAAATTTGAATAAATAAAAATAAAGTCAAAAAATGAAAATATGGCGGAAAATTTGACGAGAATACATGTAACGGCTCGAAATTGGGGGGGGTCCCGGCCATTTTTAGGAGGGGGAGGGCAAATGACCTCCAATTTCTGGCCAAAAATGCCTAAAAACGGCCAAAAAAATTAATTTTTACCAAAAATCGGGGTGGGGGTCAAAAATGTTCTGGCCTTGGGGGATAGGGGGACGTCCGACTTTGGGTGGGGGATCTTCCCATTCTCCTCTTACATGTATGGTTTCGAGGGAGTTAAAATCTCGTTACCCTTGCTCCCCGCCGTATCTTGAATGCATAGGGCACACTCCGTTGCAAGACGCATTGAAACTAGGTTCCCAGAAGTGTCGTATATCCAGGTTTGACTGTACCTCATTTCCGGCCAAAGTTATTTATTAGTCATTGCCTCAGGATTGTA